>JAJAGP010003383.1:0-75558 GCA_025084515.1 Ancistrus triradiatus | reverse complement strand
AAATAATAAATGAATAACTAGATCTGCATTCCCTGAAGGAACTACAACAGTGCTTGAAATGTGGCGAGTACAAAGAGTGTGTTTGTGTCCCAGTACTTTTGGATACGTGCGGGTTTGCTGTCCCAATACGTTTGGCCACGTGTGGGTTTGCATCCTAATACTTTTCCCACGTGCGACTGTGTGTCCCAGGACTTTTAGCTGGGATTGTAAAATTGTATCAATTGTAGGTCGCTCTGGATAAGGGCGTCTGCTAAATGCTGACAATTAAAGACTGTTGTTGCAGGATAATTATTGTATTTGATATTTTTTTCCAGATTTGAAGATTTTGTGATTGCATGTCAGTGGTATAAACTGACGTCTCCAGGAACCATTGTTCCTCCGTGCTGATTGGCAGATTTACTTTGTGCGATCTCTTTCAGTAAGCTGTACTGACTGACTGCGCTCTGCAGACACAGTGCACTCTTAGTGCTATTCCTGTCTCCAGCCACAGCTCAGGACTGACTGTTAATGAGTCACACAGACTCGGTGACCATGAAAATGTGTTCTCTTCCACATAATGTGCATAGAAAATACATGAAAATCAAGAACGGCTCTAATGCATAGCTGAGTGTTTATGCTCGTATCTTGGACCAGGATCTGTCGCTGTCCAGTGTGGTGATGTTTGATATGCACAGCCATAATGCTGTTTGGATTACTGTATGAGCCAGAGCTTCAGTCAATTATGGAAGAAATGCTGTGAAATTGCAACAGTGTGACACGTTGAATTCACCGGAGCTTCTCATAAATGTCTTCTAAGGTCACAACAGTGAATTGTGACTCTAATGTTACAAAGAGGTTTTTTTTCTTTCTCTTGGTTTAAAATGATTTGTTTTGACAAATATAAATGAAAAAGCAATTTTAATATGATGCAGGTGAAGGGCAGAATTCTGTGTGTACAGTGTGCCAAAGTCAAATGTATTTCTTGAATATTTATTGAAATATTGAAATGTGGCTTGTGTCCCAATACTTTTGGTCACGTGTGGGTTTGTGTACCAGCGTTTTGGACTTTGTGGTGAGCGCTTCAGTCCGGCCTTTGCTGTGGATTGACACGCTGCCCCAACTTCTGGTGTGACGATCTGGGGAGCCCTAGAACTGATACGAGGGACACTAACAGTTCAGCGATATGTGCAGGACATCCTGTGGCCACGTGGTGCTTCACATGGCAGGGCTTCCAACTGGCATTTTTCAGCAGGATAATCATCTACACACAGCAAGGGTTTCCCAGGAACTTCCTTGGCCCGCCCGGTCACCAGGTTTATCGCCAATCGAGCATTTATGGGACCAGCTGGGACGGCAGCTTAGGGAACCTATGAGTGTGTGCAGGGTCTGTGGGCAAGACAGAATTTCTTTGCTTCCATGCCCAACCGTATCTCATCTTGCATCAAGGCTAGAGGCGGCCCAACAGGGTACTAGAGCCTCCGTTCAGTTGTACAGCTTTCCTCAATAAACTTATCCTTTCACTTTAATATTGTAATCACTTTTATATATCGTCATGACATTCATATCAAATTTTGTATCAAACAGATATCATATCGTGGAGCAAAAACAGCAATACGTATCGCATTGTGAAATTTCGGTATCGTTACACCCCTGATCTCTACAGACCTAAGGATGCAGCAACACACTTAGCCAAGAGTATCAAAAAGTGTTTCCTATATGGCCCTTCCAATTCAGATGTTAATTAAATCTGACAGTCTGCACAGCAACCAAATTATTGCCTCATTTCATATCCTATCCAATTCTAAAAAAAAAAAAACTCAAAGCGAAAATTGTTGCTACTAGACTGCATAAGAATTTAATAGAGATAAGCAAGTGATGCGGCACTGCTAAAAAGCATCCAGCTAGAAAATAAAGTCTGGATAAGTGGTGATGATTAATAAGATGGATGGCCACGTTTCAGCGACGGTGATTAATGATAGATCTAGTCTGTGAATTGAATGTCTTCAGATGCACCTCACAAATAGGAGGGAGAAGTTTTATTTGCTTCAGATGAGCGATTTCGGTCTTCTGGTATCCCGTACCACTTAGGCTCTGCCTCTGCGAGATGAAAAATGTGGGGAAAGGTTTGCTTTAAATTGAATTCGGTGGCACATGAGTGATGGAAATTCCATTTAAGCGTGGCAAGACCTCTGTCAGACAGGCAGGAGCACGGACGAATACAAAATCCCCACACTGGAATTTAGCTTAAGTGACGTTATTAAATGTCTCATCTCTCCCAGCCCACCTGTATGTTCGCTTGAACTTTCTCAGGGTCACTGACTCTTTGATTTGCTCTTCACTTTAGTCATGTGGGATTCATAGAATGCCAGCTCGGTCCCAGAGACGCCAGTGGGGATGTTGATACAAAGGTCAGGCGCAATATACTGTTTCAAATCAGTCCGTTTGACCTTCCTGTTCTCATTTAGTTAGACCTCCCTAACCCTGCGGTGCTGTGTACTGTGTAGTTCAATACTGAAAGTATATACCAGTCCATCATCACATATTATGGAACATATCGCTTATGTTAAACACGTCCACGATACCCTCTGTAAAACTGGGTTATGTGATATTGACGTTGTCTATATTAAATGTACAGTGGTAGCCCGGTCCTTGTTGTTAATTTATTCCATAGGCTTGCCAAGAACCGAAAACAGAGTACTGAGCAAATGTTTCTCATAAGGAATAATGTAAATTGAATGAATCCGTTCCAGACCCCAGAAAATCCACATTGTATAAGCATGATAGGCATTAATGCAGTTGTATTGTACAGGTGCTCCCTGATTTACAATGGGGATATGTTCCAACAAATCCATCATAAGTTGGACTGTGGTAGCTTAGCGGTTTAGGTACTGGACTATGGACCAGAAGGTCCAGGGTTCAAATCCCACCTCCGCCAAGCTTCCACTGTTGGGTCCTTGAGCAAGACCCTTAAACCACAAGTGCTTGTATTGTATCAGCTTTAATTGTTAAGATTGTGTTAGTTGTAAGTCGCTCTGGATAAGGGCGTCTGCAAAATGCCTAGATTTATTGTGTGGTCTGTACTAGCCTAGTGGTTAAGGTACCATGAACCAGAAGTCCAGGGTTCAAATCCCACAGTGAGAGCCATTATCTACAAATGGCGAAGACATGGAACAGTGGTGAACCTTCCCAGCAGTGGCCGGCCAACCAAAATTACCCCAAGAGTGCAGCAACGACTCATCCAAGAGGTCACAAAAGACCCCACAACAACATCCAAAGAACTGCAGGCCTCACTTACCTCAGTTAAAGTCAGTGTTCATGCCTCCACCATAAGAAAGAGGCTGGGCAAAAATGGCTTGCATGGCGAAAACCACTGCTGAGCAAAAAGAACATTAAAGCTCGTCACAGTTTTTCCAGAACACATCTTGATGATCCCCAACACTTTTGGGAAAACATTCTGTGGACTGACGAGACAAAAGTTGAACTCTTTACAAGGTGTGTGTCCCATTACATCTGGCGTAAAAGTAACACAGCATTTCAGAAAAAGAACATTAGAGCAACAGTAAAATATGGTGGTGGTAGTGTGATGGGCTGGGGCTGTTTTGCTGCTTCAGGAAGAAAAAGTCCAGCCATCTGTTGGTGACCACAAGCTGAAATGCAGCAGGACAATGATCCAAAACACAGCAGCAAGTCCAGCCTCTGAATGGCTGAAGAAAGCCAAATGAAGACTTTGGAGTGGCCTAGTCAAAGTTCCTGACCTGAATCCTATTGAGATGCTTGTGTCATGAGCTTTAAAAAAGGCCGTTTTTCTGCTGGAAAACCCTCCGATGTGGCTGAATTAAACAACAACAAACAATTCCTGCAAAGATGAGTGGCCAAAATTCCTCCACACCACGCTGTTAAAAGACTCACAGCAAGTTTATCACAATGCTTGGTTTGCAGTTGTTTGCTGCTAAGGGGTGGAACAACCAGTCATTAGGTTTAGACGGGGGCAATCACTTTTTCACACCCAGGGCCATGTAGGTTTGGATTTTTTTTTTCGTCCCTTAATAAGCATAAACCCTTCATTTAAAAAAACTGCATGTTGTGTTTGCTTGTGTTGTCTTTGACTAATTTTTTAATGGGTTTGATGTTTTTCGAAACACTTAAGTGTGACAAACATGGAAAAAAAAAATAGGAAATCAGGAGGGGGCAAACACTTTTATCACAGCCACTGGACATTATTCCTTGTGGGAAGAAAAAATTTGTGCTCGTACTCATTTTGTTTGGGACTCGACCAAGGCCTTTCTGGAATGAACTTAACGATGACAAACCGAGGTCGGTACGTACCACTGTATTATAGTTTGATTAGCTTGGATTCTGAACCCACAACATACCCAGTCTCTAGCAGTATTAGAGTTTACCTAGGATGCTAAAGAATATTCCTCATGAGTGTTACTTCGAACAGGAAACACTCCTAGTTGATGAGAGAGGTCAACCCAGTTATCTTGAATTACTGTAGCCTTTCTGAAACAAGTCCTGGTCCATTTTCTGTACAATTTGCTCCCTCTGTAACATTGTGGTCGAGCAGAAAAGCTTTTTTCAGAGAATGCTTTTAAAGCCTTCTGCACCCATTCTTTTTGTTTTGAACAACTAAATCTATACGATAATGTGAAAGACAGAATACAGATAAATGGACCCGAGGTGGCACGGGAGGTCCTCCCATGGGAGCTCCCTTGAAGCCCCTTTTTGAAGCTCGTTTTTCACGTTTAGTTCATGAGCGCGTTATAATGCTTGTGTGTCCTTTAGTGGGGCTCCTTCTCTCACCTAGTGCTCTTCCAGTATTTAGCATTATGCTTAAGGTTACTACAGAATTGTTTTGGGATTGAATGAAGCTTTATATGTGTGAAGGTAATGATGATTCCAATCTGGAGCTTACAGAAGCTGTTATAATGATTTGGCACTCGTAAGAATCACTCATTGCCTAACCATTTTCCCCACATCCACATTCTATCGTAATCGGTTTACGAGACTAGTGACTGTTTTTTCCCTTTATCGAAGTCCAGAACATGAGTAACATGTGCCAGTTGCCATAGTGAGGTAAAATTCTCGGTGTTTATATTATAGCGCATCATCTGAGTCCTTGAGTGGTTCAGAATGTTTTGGCTCATCAGTGTAAAATTTGAAGTCCCACATCGTCCACCCCTAATACGGACATGTACATGCCCTCTATAGCACAAAACTACATTCATAATGTAATCATACATTTCTGGATTCTTCTCATTAGGCCAACATTGGCATTAGAGTGTTGGGGAAATCATAAAAATGCCCACTCCTATGAGACAAACACGTCACACATTCCCAATAAATGTAAACGGCATCCTGTACAATTTCTGGATTCTGTCATTATGCACAAACAGTCGTCAGTTAGAGTAGGAATGGGTTATATGATACCCCAGTGGGATTCAAGTATATGACGTTTTTTAGGTTTCTGCTTCCCAAGTTCAGTTCAAGTCACCAATTTTTTTGCAGGCCCGTTTGTTGTTCTTAAACAAAGGCCCCAATAGAGAAATTGGTTTGCCAACCTTTGTTGAGAACTTTCCCTGGCTCGCACTGCCACCTTTGATCTCAATTAGACACCTTGAAAATGCACTGGAATGCCAAAAACGTGAACCAGGGCTTATTGTTCTAACACCAGAAGCCAACCTCATAGTCATGTTTTCCAAAATCGAAATGAAAGCCTTTTTTTAAGAGAATAAAGGCCTGTGTTGTGAGTCAGCAAAGGTGTGGGGCAAACTCCCATACTAATACCCATAGAGATTTGGATTTGTCATTTTCTGGGCACCACAAAACTTTTGTATACAGGTACTCCCCGTTTTACAGATGGCCCGACTATTGACATTTCGACATTATCCAATAATAAACATAAATACAATTACACATTCAGAACTGTTACTCTGAATTTCAGATTTTCCCCCCAGGCACAAGCGATGCGTTACAGTGGTGCTGAAAGTTTTGTGAAACCCTTTAGAATTTTTCTATATTTCTATATTTCTATTCTATTATTAGTGACCTAAAACATCATCAGATTTCCACACAAGTCCTAAAAGTAGATAAAGAGAACCCAGTTAAACAAATGAGACAAAAATATTATACTTGGGTCCCTGTGTATTTATTGAGGAAAATTATCCAATATTAGTACATAAGTACATACGTATTAGTGAGTGGCAAAAGTATGTGACCCTCAAGGTCAAGTCAAGTCAGATCTATTTATATAGCGCTTTTTTTACAAGGAGCATTGTCTCAAAAGCAACTTTACAAGTTTAGATTATCATCCTAATAACTACGTCCAATCCCAAATGATGAGCAAGCCTAGGGCGACAGTGGCAAGGAAACTCTCGTGAGTGTTATAGGGAAGAAACCTTGGGAGGACCAAGACTCAAAAGGGACGGCCAACCTCCTTGGGCGGCGTAGATGATAAATCTAAGAACGAAAACTAAAGTCCATGGAGTCAAATGTTTTGAATAAAATGTGAAGTATGCACATCGGGCATTAAGTGGCCAGGGTAATGGTGGGGCTTGGAGCTGATGACGGAAGCAGCTTGAGTGGAGCTGCAGCAGATGAACATCATTTGTGGGGCTGGAAAACTGGCAACCGGGACACAGCGTGGAGAGAAAACAGAAAGTGGTAATTAGTTTTATTGATTAAGAGCCCAGTGTCTATTAACAATCACTGATGCCAAGTGTAGCCCCAATGAGACCCCGGGCAAATCATTAGCTATAGCAGCATAGCTAGAAAGAGGAGAAACTGGTAGGAAACACAGCCAAGAAGGGATCACATAGATACATTGGCAACCCCACGGGAGGCCAATATTTAGTTACAGCAACCACAATGTCTTTTAGTGATCACCAAAAGAACTCTTTTGACTATGAACCCCCCCCGAGTATAAATGACCTATTCATTTGTCAGTTACTTTCTGGGTTATTTTATTGTTAATAACCATTAAAGCATGGTTTTTGTTGGTGTAGACGGGCCCTGGTCTGAGTATTTCATAAATTGATGATCTACTGGGATTTTTTCACACACAGTCATCTCTGGGTTTTGCAGACAATGGTTCCAAAAAAGAGAAAATATCCAGTGAGGACAGTTACTTGTCGGTTTTGCTACCAGAGGTCAAGGAAGAATGGGCAGACTGGTTCGAGTTGATTAGAAAAGTCAGCAGTAACTCAAATAACCACTTGTTAGCGCCGCGCCGCCATGCAAAGAGCATCTATGAATCCACAACATGTTTTTTAACGTATTCAAAATATATTAGCTAGGTAGCCAAAATCCTGATCAGAGTGGCGTGGGGCACTCCCTCAGAGAACACAGGGTGCAGGCATATCAGTGCACCCTGGAATGACACACGCCAGGTCGTTTGGCAGGGCCCGGCAGGGACCCTTTGTTGTTCTAAAACCTATGTCCAGGTTTTTCCCCCTGTGCGTGTGCTTCTGAATTATGATGAAGAGACAACAAAGATGAGAAAAAGCCTTGAGATTAATTCTGCTTCAAATTAACAAAAGTTGCAAAAGCTCCAGGGTTGGAAGCGAATGCTGATAACATCAACGTGGTGTGAGTGTGAGTGTGAGCCCTTTCCCCAGGCAAATTTAACCATATAAATTTAAATAGCACACTTTTCTCTTTTTTTTTTTTTTTTCCTGGCTATTTTTTTTTTTTTTTTTTTTTTTTTTTTTTTTTTTTTTTTTTTTTTTTTGCTTTATGCATTTTGATAAAATTAAACCTGAGAAATAAAAAGATCTGGACAGTAAGACTTTGTTTGTGGGCATGATGAGAAGTACCTACGTTACTCTCTGTTTCACTGGTGCTGGCAAGTTAATTTGGGAAATATTAACATTAAAGTGACAGCGCTGAAGGGTTTTTTGCTTGTCTTGCCAATTATTGCAATGAGCTTTGATTGTGTAGTCTGGTTGTTGTAATAGGCATTTGTAGCAGCAGCCGAGAAACTAATATTGGTTCCACGGTTTATTTTGGTGATTATGCATAAATGCTTTTTCCCGCTAGCGTTAAATGAGTTCAGTGTTTCCATGTGTCGTCCTGGCAAAATCTGCGTCCCTATCTGAGCAGTTTTCTTCCGCGCACCACAGATTGTGTGGGGCAGGCTTATATCAATCATTCTTTCATCTCTGAGTAAGTGCTGCCGCCAGAACTAAGTGTTACCCTCATAATATGACCACATCCAAAATAAAATGTACCCTTGGCAGTCTTGCTTCCATATATCGCTTATGGACTCTGATGACACCTTTTGCCTTCCGTTGTTTCTGCAGTTTAGCAGCAATCTTGCTCTCTTGGCACTTAAAAAGGGTTTCAATAATGGTTTTGCTTCGTATTGCCTTCTATTCTGTTTCTATTAAAGCGCTGATAGTCTTGCGGGGAGCGTCTGTGGTCACATGCAGTACTGTGCAAAAGTCTCAGGCCACCATTAGATTAGATACAACATTGAATGTGTTTACATGCACTTAATACTATCATCATGGTCAGATTTGTGCAGTTCTCTGATTATTCAAGTGGTCATGTATACAGCGTACTCCCATCTAGATCTAGAATCAGATTAAGAAATCCAATCAAGAGAGATGGATTTATCCCAGTAATCCGATTACTCACAGCATACATACCAGTTATCCAATTTCTTAACCTGACACGGTTGCCAAATATGCCATTTTGGCCTCTTTTTTCCATTGACTGTGACTGGTTTATTATTCGAGGGACCTGGCAACCCCTGAACTAAAGGCTGTGGAACAGCTATCGAACACTTTATGGAGGCTCTGAAATGCAGTGTATATACTCCAGAAAACTTTAGAAGTTTGTCACATATTTCTGTGAGATTAATGGTTGGTTGCAAAGTAGAAATCCGATTTTGCCGGAGTCATGCAACTTTTTCCCCTTTTGGTTGGCAGTCGATACAACCCTTTTTAGGATCCATGGAGTCTTGTTTGCACTAAGAATACTGTACTGTAGATGTAAAAATAAAGAAAAATATGATAAACAAAGCAAAGATCTTCACTGCTACTTCATTGAACTGTGAATCTGAATCACTGTTCACTGAATCACGAATCATAAATGAGTCGCACGGCTCGACTCGTACAAGCTTAAGCAAGTGCACCGAGTACCGAGCGAAGGAGAACCAAGACACATTTTTCCAGTCATAATGCGTCGAGAATCGAATTCGACAAGTTCCAAGGTGGTCGAGAACCGAGGTACTCATTCAAGTGGTCATGTATACAGTGTACTCCTATCTAGATCTAGAATCAGATTCAGAAATCCAATAAAGAGAGCTGGATTTTATTCCAGTAATCGGATTACTCACAGCATACATACCAGTTATCTGATTTCTTAACCTGACACGGTTGCCAGGTATGCAAATTCTAAAGACTTGGCTTTATTTGGCCTCTTTTTTTTCATTGACTGTGACTGGTTTATTACTTGAGGGATCTGGCAACCCCTGAACTAAAGGCTGTGAAGCAGCTATCGAACACTTAATGGAGACTCTGAAACGCAGTGTATATACTCCAGAAAACTAGGAATTTGATTTTAATTTAAAAGTTAGAAGTTTGTAACATATTTCTGTGATATTAATGGCTGGTTGCAAAGTAGAAATCCGATTATTGCCGGAGTCATGCAACTTTTTCCCCGTTTGGTTGGCAGTGGATACAACCCTTTTTAGGATCCATGGAGACTTGTTTGCACTAAGAATACTGTACTGTAGATGTAAAGATAAAGAAAAATATGATAAACACAGCAGAGAGCTTCACTGCTACTTCATTGAACTGTGAATCTGAATCATTGTTCACTGAATCGCGAATCATAAATGAGTCGCACGGCTCGACTCGTACAAGCTTAAGCAAGTGCACCGAGTACTGAGCGAAGGAGAACCAAGACACATTTTTCTAGTCAAAATGCGTCTCGAATCGAACTCGACAAGTTCCAAGGTGGTCGAGAACCAAGGTACCACTTAATATGATGTTTGGCAAAAACCAACAAATATAAAAATGCCTAAGACCTTGGCAAAACCAACAAAACCTTTTCTTTACATGCCCCTCATGGTGGCCTAAGAAAAACCGTCTGCACAGTACTGTACCTTTTTTTTTCTTATAGATGTGCTGTTCTCAGATAGGGTCAGTACAATCCTGTATATCCTCATACAGCTTGTCCTCCTGCCAAATCTCAATCGATTTGAAGCAAACACCTTTCATCCTCCTCTTACTGTAGAATACAGGTTCACGCTGCTACTTCTCCACACTGACATTCATTTAGTGAGCTCCAATGTTTGACTCGCACCACAGGAGTCGCTTCCTTTGAGACGGTTGCATAACGTTCAGTTCCGCCAAGCGACAATAAATTAGGCTTTAATAAGGGCATGTAGGGCTCCACACGAGCGAATGGGGACTGTTGCTAATGCAAACTAATTAAAGGCCTTTTCTCCTAGGTTAGCTGTACACAAGCAAACTGCAGCACGGCCTTGTAAGATTTCACCAACTTCTACGACAATGACAAGCAAAGGGTTATGGTTAGGGGAGTTAGTTTTGTATCTGTACCTTTTTGTTCTGTTTTTATACATCAGCACAACTGGCACTTTTTATATTGTTATATGTAGGGGTGGACAATATTTACATCACATTTACAGCATTTAGCAGACGCCCTTATTCAGAGCGACTTACAATTGATACAGTCTTACAATCCAAGCAATTGTGGGTTAAGGGCCTTGCTCAAGGACCCAACAGTGGCAGCTTGGCGGAGGTGGGATTTGAACCCTGGACCTTTTGGTCCATGGTCCATAGTCTAGTACCTTAACCACTAGGCTACTACAGTCCCAATAGTATGCTTTTCTGTGCATATTGAGGATATCATCATTGCTTAAAGAACACTGAAAAACGGCATATTTCATTAGAAGGAGTGTAATTAATCATGTTTGATTGGATGAGAGGCAACACATTTTGAACAAAAGTCACTTGCCTAAATATGGGGTCATATATCAATAGTAGTTTTTAAGAATCTGTTGCCATTTGTGTGAGATCACATATATCGTGATAATTATCATTAAATTATCATGATATTATATTTTGACCATATCGCCCACCCCTAGTTATATATCAGTTAAAGACAGGTTTCAGTGTTTCCTCTAGAAACAGTGGGAACCAGCTACCGACCCACAGCACGTGAACCTGACACCAAATTTAGGAAATATACAAACGTGTGTGAAAACAATTAAACTGCAATGCAGTACAAACTTATTAAAGGATTTATTTACACCCAGTTGTACATACTGCATCTTTACCCACAGAGAGCCTGGCTTTGAGCACTATACATGTTTTTTGTCCTCCACTTATCATGCTTGATAGTAGTGCTGGGCGATACAACCCCAAATCAATATCACGATGAATTGAACAGTGTACCTCGATTACGATTAATGAACGATTATTTTGTGTTCATCTTTTTGTTGGTGGTTTTTTGCTCATCACTGACAAGGCTTGTATTGTAAATATGCTCAACTATTAAAACTGGAGAATTGTTTCTAATGAAAGACTGCATGTCGTGATTTTAGTAAACACAAAATCGCCACGGGCAAGATTACGTCGGTTAATCGTTCTGGATGTCGGTTTAGATTAATTTTCCATTAATTGCCCCTCCCTAAATGGTCGTGACATTAGCCAAGTTAACCTGTTTGCCGTTGTGTGTCAATTTCAAGTCACGTGATCTACTGTGGCCTTCTGTGTTCTCAGTTATGGCCTTTAATTTCATGTAATACTACCAAAATGTGGCGCGATGATGATCCGACCAGTGCATTCGACAGGCTTTACGTTACATTGCGAATGTTCTTTTGAAATATAAAACCCTATCTAACTTAACTATAGTTAATCTACCTTTCTCTCGCCTCACCTCTCCCTTGGCCTTTATGGCTCTCCACTTTCATTTCAAATCGCGGATACTGTAATAATACTAATTATTTCTGGATAATAATTGAAGAGTTTGACGATTTCATGCCCTTGTTCTGAAGCAACGTGACAATTATCATTTTCGTGACAATTATCATTTTCTTTTTCTTTTTCAATTCATTATTCAATAAATTACTTAATTAAGTAATTACTTAAATTACTTAATATTAAATTCTGAAAAAGCTTTGTGTTAATTATTTGCCCAACTGTGGTTCATGTAAGTGATTTAAGCATGTTTAAGGTAGGCTATGCTATGATATCGGCTATGGCTAACCAGCATGTTTAAGGTAGGCTAGGCTATGAGATCGGCTGTGATCGTCCGATCAGTCTCATATAACTGATCACATTATATATATATCGGTCACATTTGGCTACACTTGTGAATCCATAAGTGGTACAAACGCAGCCACACACATGAACAGCACAGTGCTTTGACTAAAGTTAATTCAGAATTCAGTTCATGTGTGCAAGGAGCTTTAAACTTAAACAGTTAATGCTCAGCCGCTCCTTGTTTGTCTGGTTTCAGCATTTAGCATGCAGCTCCATGGTCTGTTTATTTTTGGGAGCCTGTGGTCTGTTCTGTGTATGTCTTTTTATTAGTTGATAAAGGCTCACAATGTGTGTTTATTTGTTTGTACCATTTATGCTCGGGATTTAGCATAAGAGGTTGTTTTTAAACACGCCATTCGGTGTTTACAGTCTGTATGACTTACCGTGTTGGTTGGTGTGCGCTGTTACTTGTGGGGTGAGCTTCAATTCAGCGTCTTTGCCTGTACTTGTACCCTTGCAGTAACTGGTAAAAGGCTCTTATCAAGGCTGCAATACAAGTAAAATTTGAACAAGTTTTCAGTGTTTCAGTGCTAAAGCTAGTAAGAGAACAGAGGCAAGTACAAACCAACAGCAACTGTTTAGCAACTGTGTCTGTATGCTGTCATTTCTTATTCTTAGACAGACAGAAAATCAGAATCGGCCAGTTATATGTTAAAGAAATCGGAAATCTGTATCATTGCAACTCTAGTATATATTAAACTCCTCAGTTATCAATAAATTCTACTTACGATGGATTTGTTACAACGTATCCCCATTGTAAACTGAGGAGCACCTGTGTAGATGTATCTATATTTGCATCTAGCATCCACAAACACAGATCCACAAACTCCTTTTCATTACTAGTTTCATTACTACATGCTCCAGTGGTAGCATAGCTGGATAAAATCCATTCTCTCGCACGCTTCTACATTGGCCACGAAATGGTGTTAATTGGTCCATGTGTCTTTGCCATTTGGTCTTGTAAAATTGCAACGAAAACATGGGCACCACTGTTGGCATGGCGTTTAGGCTGGCGATAGTTTCTGGGAGAAACACTAATGAGCTGGGGAGAAACGTTAGTACAGTTATGCTTTATGAGAATCATTTAATATAAGAATTATATAAAGATCACTTTACTAGATACACCTCCATGTTTCTACACTCATTGTCCATTTTTGTCAGTTCCGCTTATCGTATGGAAGCACTTTGTAGTTCTGCAATTGCAGCCTGTAGTCCATCTGTTTCCCTACATACTGTCAGTCACCTTTACTCCATTCTCTAATGGTCAGGACCCCCACAGATTAGGTACTGTTTGGGTGATTGGACCATCATCATCAGTGGTGTGTTAGTGTGTGTGGTGCTGGTACGACTGGATCAGACAGCAGCGCTGCTGGAGTTTTTCAACACTGTGTTTACTCACTGTGCACTCTATTAGAAACATCTACCATATTGCTCACCTTGTAGATGTAAAGTCAGAGACAGTAGCTCATGTTGTTGCACAGTTTCTGTTAGTCATCCTCTAATCTTTCATCAGTGCTCAGGATGCTGATGGCTGGACATTTTGGGTTGGTGGACTATTTTCAGTCCAGCAGTGACACTGAGGTGTATAAAACCTCCAATATCCACTCATACCAGCACATCCCACACTAACACACCACCACCACCACACCAGTGTCACTGCAGCGCTGAGAATGATCTACCACCCAAATAGTAACTGATCTGTGGGGGTCCTGACCATTGGAGAACAGAGTAAATGGACTAACAAAGTATGTAGAGAAACAGATGGACTACAACCTGTAATTCTAGAACTATAAAGTGCCTCTACATGGTAAGTGTGTAGAAACAACTAGGTGTACTTAGTGGTGAACAAGGCAAACAAGAACAATTTAAGTAGCTCAACCCTCCAGTATAACAATTGGTTTCTTCAAGTTCAACTTTTAATGACTACTGCAGTCTCAGAATGGACCCACTGAACAGAATCCAGCATAAGAGGACACACTGGCAAATCAGGTGCGGTCTCAAGCACACCTGGGTCTGTAGATCCTGCACACTCGTAGCTTGCCGAAGCTGGCGTCCCAGTTTGTCCCATAAAATGCTCTCGGTAGGAAGCCCTGCCATGAGAGGCAACGTGGTCGCAGGATGTTCAGCACATATCACTGAGCGATTAGTGTCCCTCGTATCACTACTTGAGGTGACCGACTGTTGTAGGCGATGATACCCCAGCAGTTGGGGCAGTGTGTCGCTTCACAACAATGGCAGGATTGAAGCGCTCACCACGAGGCCTCCATGCTCGAACAGAACCTGGATTTGTCACTAACAACGATACGGTTCCAGTCCATAGCAGTCCAGGTTTCTGATTCACGACACCATTGCAAATGAAGGCAACGCTGGCTGTCAATGGCAGGACACGTAATGGGAGCCATGACGACACATTTCCTTCTGCTAGCTCCTGGAAATGGTTCAGGCAGAGAAAGGGAAAATGCCACCTGTGTCTCGTGCTTGTCGGTGGATCAAACGATCCTACTGGGGGTCTGTCTGTGTTCATTAGGATGACTGCTAGTTACCAGCGTCTCCTAACAGCTAGGTCAGAACGGTCTAGATGGCGGGCAATCCGTCTAACGACCTTCCTGCTTCTCCCAGTCCAATGATGCGCCCCCTCTCAGAGTTGGTCAGCTAGGCAAAATGTCTTCGAGTGTGTCGTAGAGGCATGTCTATCAGTCACCGATCTGTCACCAAGAGGTACACTACCCAAAAGTAGCCTCTTGAGAGCCTAGGCTTAGACTCAAGACCCTAGAGTGACTCTGTGTATTGGACTACATAATGCCGATTGCAGATTTTACATTAATTTATTTGAACTATTACTATAAGACTTATTTGCTTAGATAAATTAGCTTAATTCTTACATTTGTCATCTACGCCACCCAAGGAGGTTGGGTCCCTTTTGAGTCTTGGTCCTCCCAAGGTTTTTTCCTTGTTCATTTTGGGATTGGCCATGGTTATTAGAAGATAATCTAAAATTACAAAGTTGCTTTGAGACGATGCTCCATTGTAAAAAGCGCTATATAAATAAATCTGACTTGCCTTTTATAGGAGAGTGGGGGAAACACTTTTACGCCCTCTTGTGGCAAGACCCAGTGTCTAATCAGACCACACCAGTAATCTTATGCATATCTACCTGAGACGGAACTGCATGCCGAGTTTTGCAGCAATCTGACATTTCTGTGTCTTATATAAATAAATCTGACTTTGTCTTTGACGTATTGGTTATAAAAGAGCCCAGTAAAAAAACATCAAACTTCTGATTAATAACCTGTTTATCAAAAACATTGCCGCTTCTGTCAGGCATAATAGTCCCCAAGATGGATGAGCATATGCGCAAATACAGGGCCACTGGCCGGAAGGCATCAACAAAGAGGCTGAAGGCTTCAGCTAGTGACAGATGGATACAAATCACCAAGAGACTAGTAGTGCAACCTGAGCATTGCCTGGACTACAAGAAAGCACATGAATCATTGCCATGCACATGGATGCTGGAATGACTAGCTCTGTAGTCAGACGGGCATAACCAAATTGTTCTTGTACAATAGAAAATAAGATCTGCAAATGAAGATTGTGTTCAGTGCTCAGTATGAGAGGTGATCTCTAACACACTTCTGTTCTCATTTGAAAGTGTAAACAAACCTTTCTTTAGGTTTTCATTGCTTCTCCCTGTTTCTGATTCTGTATATTGTGAACTGTTACGACATAGCACTGGAAACAGCATTAGACAAACGTAGTCTCTTATACAAGCATCTCCAGAGGTAATGACGCCTTGTGGTTAAAGATGGGTCACACAATAATGCTAATAAAAATATCTAGTCACAATGTACGCAATTTTTATCATGTTAATTGTGTTTAATCCCACTTTTGCTTGCTCTGATTTGACCCTTAATATTTTTCCACATTAAAATGGCACTAAACAGCCGTACAGACTTCTACAGAATGCATTTACAAGTATGCGTCGCTTAACGTCAACAATATACAGTGGGGCAAAAAAGTATTCCTACTTTTACAAGTTTTCCTACTTGTAATTTTCTGTCATTTTCATCATAGGTACACTTCAACTATGAGAGACAAAATGAGAAAAAAAAATCCAGGAAATCACATTGTAGGATTTTTAAAGAATTTAATTGTAAATTATGGTGGAAAATAAGTATTTGGTCAATACTTACAACTTAGTACTTTGTCAAACCTTCAAACCTTTCCTGTAAGTCTTCACCAGGTTGACACACTGTAGCTGGTATTTTGGCCCATTCCTCCATGCAGATCTCCTCTAGAGCAGTGATGTTTTGGGGCAACACGGACTTTCAACTCTACAAATTTTCTATGGGGTTGAGGTCTGGAGACTGGCTAGGCCACTCCAGGACCTTGAAATGCTTTTTACGGAGCCACTCCTTCATTACCCGAGCGGTGTGTTTGGAATCATTGTCATGCTGGAAGACCCAGCCACGTTCCATCTTCAATGCTCTCACTGATGGAAGGAGGTTTTGGCTTAAAATCTGACGATACATGGCCCTGTTCATTCTTCCCTTAACACGGATCAGTCGTCCTGTCTCCTCTGCAGAAAAACAACCCCAAAGCATGATGTTTCCATCCCCATGCTTCACATTAGGTATGGTGTTCTTGGGATGCAACTCAGCATTCTTCTACCTCCAAACACGACGAGTTGAGTTTTTACCAAAAAGTTCTATTTTGGTTTCATCTGACCACATGATATTCTCCCAATCCTCTTCTGGATCATCCATATGCTCTCTGGCAAACTTCAGACGGGCCTGGACATGTACTGGCTTAAGCAGGGGGACACGCCTGGCACTGCAGGATCTGCCTTTGTTACTTTGTTAGCCTGTGTTACTTTGGTCCCAGCTCTCTGCAGGTCATTCATCAGGTCCCTGTGTGTCGTTCTGGTTTGCTCACCGTTCTGATGATCATTTTGACCCCATGGGATGAGATCTTGCGTGGAGCCCCAGATCGAAGGAGATTTTCATATGGTTGAGTTTGGAGTCTGACAGTTTGAGGCTGTGGACAGGTGTCTTTTATACAGACACTTTTTGGTGCCATTAATACAGGGTGGAGGAGTGGAGGACAGCTTTTTAAAGAAGTTACAGGTCTGTGAGAGCCAGAAATCTTGCTTGCTTGGGGGTGACCAAATACTTATTTTCCACCATGATTTACAATTAAATTCTTAGAAATTCTACAATGTGGTTTCCTGGATTTTTTCTCATTTTGTCTCTCATAGTTGAAGTGTAGCTATGATGAAAATTACAGACCCCTCTCATCTTTCTAAGTAGGAGAACTTGCACAATCAGTGGCTGACTAAATACTTTTTTGCCCCACTGTATTCTTGCCCCACTGTATTTGGATCTTGTCCGAACACCTTATTATATGCTGTACCTGGCAGTGTTATATGGGATACTGTAGGGTACTGGTAACTAGCCAAGATGCTGCAGTGTTTCCTGTACATTGATTTATTTAATATCAACATTGACATCATATATTGATTTTTATTTATTTCTTTATTTTTGCTCTCACTGTACAGCTGAGAGTAGCATATTGATTCGCTCTGCCCCTGACACACTTCTTTTTTTATATATATCATTTTAGACTCATATCCAAATATACTATATGAATAATACTTTTTTTTTATAAAAGTAAAATGACAGGTATGAGCTGTATAATGTCCATTACCTGTGAAACAGGTCATTGACTGAAATGGACCAGTCATTGACCAGTTACCCTAGTCATATAGTAATTTTAGTTTTGTAAATATTAATTGTACTGTATTTTCAATTTAATTTACAATAGGACAGGCACATGCACTTACAGACGGCATTTACAGCGTTACAAATAAGTAGCAGTAATCCACACAAACACGAGTAACTTGCACAAAAAATAATTGAATGTAATTTGAGGTATCGTCCCAGGAGTCTATAACGGCGAGCGCTGTAATTAAGCTCTTTGAAGTGTATTTTGCCACTGCGCACACAGAGGAAATGTGAACAATTCTCCAAGGATTACAGAAGGAGATTTGCCGGAGATGGTACCAATTCAGGGTCACAGGGATTCAAAATCTATTATTTCAGTGGTGCTTAGGTTTGTGAACCATTTAGACTTTTCTGTATTTCTGTATAAATAGGACCTAAAACATTTACATTTTCACATGCGCAGTAAAATGAGACCCCACTTAAACTGATAAGACAAATATAATAGCTGATCATTCATTTATTGAGGAAAATGGTCCATTAGTGGCTAAAGTATGTTGTGTGACCTCCTTGTTCGGCAATAACAGCAACAGTAACTACTGATCAGTCCATCCCAGTCCATTCCTCTGTACAGAGCAGCTTCAACTCTGGGATGTTTGTGGGTTTCCACACAAGAACTGGTCCCGCAATATTTCTATTGGATTTAGGACAAAAACATTAACTTGATTCTTCTTTAACCATGCTTTGGCAGAACGACTTGTTTTTACCGCATTCTCTTGAGATTGAGTTCATGGAGAGATCGCCTGACATTTTCCTTTAGAATTTGATGGTAATTTGAAGGTGTTCTGACCCAGAAGCAGAAAAACATCTTATGATAGATACTACCACCAACATGTTTCATAAAGGGCATAAGGGTCTTATGCTGGAATGCAGTGTGTTCCTTTCTCCATACATATCACTTCTCAAATAAACCAAAAATATCTACTTGGTTATGCCCATCCGCAGAATGTTTTTCCCAATAGCCTTCTGGATTGTCCATGTTATGGGCAGTGTTCTTTTTTGAGAGCAGTGGCTTTCTCCTTGCAACCACCATGTACACCATTGTTGTTCAATATTCTCTTGATGGTCAGAGAGGCCTTTAGTTGGTTAGAAGATGCCATGGGTTCCTTTGTGACCTCTGTTACACACCTTGCTCTTGTATCTTTGTTGATCTTTGTTGGTTATCAGAGTAAAAATTATGTTGAAGTTACTCAACTTGTGGCTTGTGGACTGTGAATTGGGCAAGTCCAAATTGGTTAGCGATTGTAACCTTTTCCAGCCTAATGACCATCAACACCTTTTTCTGAGTCCTTTCTCAGAAATCCCCTTTGTTTGTTCCATTACACACTTCCACAAATGTGTTGTGAAGACCAGATTTAGATCCCTGTTCTTTGAATACAACTGGGTGCCCACTCGCACCTGATTGGTCGTCTCGCTGATTGAAAACACCTTTAATTTCTCCTTCAAATGGAGGTTCACTTACTTTTGCCACTCACAGATGACTCACATTTGATAATTTCCCTCAGTAAACAATAGGGCTGTGCTAAAAAAATCGATACAGCGATATATCGCGATATTTATTTTCGTGATATGCTACATCGATTTTCAGCTCAAAATATAGATTTTTTTTGTTTTGTTTTTGGAAGGAAGTAAAAACACATTTTAAACGGACTGTGGTAGCCTAGCGGTTAAGGTACTGGACTATAGACCAAAGGTCCAGGGTTCAAATCCCCCCTCTGCCACTGTTGGGTCTTTGAGCACAATTGCTTGGATTGTAAGACTATCAATTGTAAGTCGCTCTAGATAAGGGCGTCTGCTAAATGCTGTAAATGTACAATGTAAACGGGGTGTGAACTACAACCCCCATTCCTGTAGATGTCACAGTACAGTGTTTCAACTCATTTTGTCCGCTGAATTAGTGTGATGTGATGTATTAAGACGACTCTTTTGTTTTTATATTTTCAGTGAACTGTGTGGAATATCGGAATATATCGCATTGTATCGCAATGTATCGTGATATAATCATATCGTGATGCATATCGTGTGGTGAGGGGCTTTCCAATACCCACCCATATCAAAAATGCTCACAAAACCCTCAGCTTCCTTGACATCATAAGAATCAAGTTCATTCTGTGCCATAGAAAAACAAGTACCACACTCAACTTTCTGCCATGAGGAAAGCCAAAAGGTAATTCAAGGCGTTAAAAACAAGAAAAAAATATTGTTTTTATTGTCAACAAAATTATCTTTGTTGGTTGTCCTAGTAAATATGGTATTAAATTTACCGTTTGGTGTATTTGTGGACTTTGAATTGGTCAAGTCCAAACTGTTTAATGATTGTATTGTGATCTTTTCCAGCCTATCGAGCACCAACAACTCTCTTTCTGAAGTTCTCAGAAATCTTATTTATTCATACCATGTGTTGTGAAGATCAGACTGATGGATCCTGTTCTTTAAATAAAACAGGGTGCCCACTCACACCTGATAGGCAGCTCACTGATTGAAAAGACATGACTTTAATTTCAACTTCAAATTAACTGCTAATCCTAGAGGTTCACATATTTTTGCACTGAAAACGATGAGTACAGTGCAAATTTGTACATCTGTTCCAGACCCCCAGAAAATCCACACTGTGTAAGGCATTATCTGCATGAATGGAGTTGTATTGTACAGGTGCTCCCTGATTTATGATATAGATATGTTCCAACAAATCAAAATAAGTTAATGTATCATGAACTGATGAGTTTAATATAGTCTGTACTGTATCATAGTGGAGCCGATTACACATTAACACTTATATTAACACCAAAATTATTAACACAGAGCTTATTTTAATATTGTGTGTAAAAATCTTATGTAATTTAGTGAGTAATGGATTGAAAGTGAAAAGTAAAAGCAAAGCACTTACTCTATTGGTGAACTCAGGGTGCTAGCACAGCTGCTAAGCTAACTGCAGCCTGTTTTCTGGAGCATTCAATTTCTGTTGTCCTGTTGGCTGGCTCTTATAATTAACCTTTTTAGGACCCATGGAGATTTATTTGCACTCAGGATACAGTACTGTAGATTAGGGCAGGGCAGTTAATTGAAAAAGAATCAAAATAATTGACGTAATCTCTTGGCAATCTTCTCTTTTAATAATTTTTCAAAAACATCTCTTAATATGTTAACATTTGTAAAACTGGTTGTTTACAAATGCTACACAATATGGAAAAGATTGAAGAAAATGGAAAGACACAGTCGATGCCACATCCAACCAAATCACAAAAGGTTTTAGTTGGTTGAAATATTCATTTAAGCTATTATGCATGTGAATCATTGCGTTCTGAATTGTGAATTGTGACTCATGAATCGTGTTTCGGTTGAAACGAATCGACAGAGCTCAGAAGTTTTTCTAGTCAAACTGCGTAAAGAACCGAATTCGCCAAGTTCCGATGTGGTCGAGAAGTAAACTACCACTGTATTTTTCTCTCATTTGTTTAACTGGGTTCTCTTTTTAATCCTGGGATTTGTGTGGAGGAAATGTGGAAAATTCACAATGGTGTTTGAGTATATCATGTTAATAAATTAAATGGTGTTAGCGTACATCATGGATGTTTAGTGACACACCGTCTCAAAGGAGCCCAAATGAGAGACCCCAAACGATAGTAGAAAACAACGCTAAGATCCTGTGAGTAGCAGCATGTTCCCAAGTGTCTGGAACATCCAAAGACAGGAATAGAAGAGGCTGGAGTAATTGCGTAGACTGAAGAATCCTGAAACTTGCGGAAGGCCTAAACTGAAGTTGTTCAGCAGGGGATTTGGGGCTGTAGAGCTAGATGAGTGGCTCCATCAGATCCCAGTTATTACGCCATTAATCTCAATTTAAGGTACAGCAAAAAACCCTGCACCACACTTTCAGGGCTCCCCGAGCTAGAAGATATTCCACCTACAGGACTTTCAGGAATTTAATTTTAAAGATTTGGTAGTTATCAAATAGCTTGGCAACCTTGCACTGGTTTTATTAACTTGTAATATTGAAAGTGTAATATTGTAGATGGTCTTGGTTGCTAACCTTAATCTCTTTCTCTTTCTCTCTTTCTCTGAGCCAAGCATAGAAAGTCCTACTAGGGCAGACATCATTTAAAGGGGCACAGCTGTACCCCTCTGCTTGCCAAACAGTCATAGGGGCACAACTGTGCATAAAAACAAGCCTGTTAAACACTAGATGGATGAAGTGATTTAACACTAAAGTGGCCATTACTCTACCGTGGATGAGAAATGAAGAACAAACTAACACTAAATATTTTTTATTAATTTAGTTTACACTAACATAACTGATATCTTTGCAAGTTAAATGAATGCCTTTGCTTTTGGGGTCTAATGTATACTTTTGATAGGTTGTACAGTTGTAAGTGTCCAAAACGTATAGCTATGAGTCACCATTATTTTATCTGCAGTATGACTGACTTTCTTCTTTGTCCATTACCTAATGCGAAAAACCGAAAGAAACTGGCTCTGACTGATTATTAGCTGCTCAAGCTTTTGGAAAGATGCTGGGGCATTATGGGAAATGCAGTGCCTATAGTTCTGCACAGCAATACCGGATAAAACTGACTGTGATTTTAGTGGGACCCAGGAGCATTTTACGGGGGCATGGGTCTGGTGACACCCCTGGCTTTCCAGTTTAGCAAATGAAACTTTTTATATGTCTGACAGATCCAGTTGACGTTATTTCATTTCATATTTAATAGACCAGTGGTGATATTTTCAGTAGCATACTAATATCCATACAAGTGTGTACGATGATACCTACATCCACTGCATTTGCATTGACCTATGAAGCCTCATGAATTATAATGAAAAGCTGTGTACAGTGGTGCCTTGGTTCTTGTTGTTAATTCGTTCCAGAAGGCTTATCCAGAACCGAAAAACGAGTAGTCAGCAAATTTTTCCCATAAGGAATAATGTAAATTGAATTCACCTGTTCCAGACCCCCAGAAAATCCACACTGTATAAGGCATTATATGCATTAATGGAGTTGTATTGTACAGGTGCTCCCTGATTTATGATGGGGATATGTTCTGACCAATCCATCATAAGTTAAATGTATCATGAACTGATGAGTTTAGCGAGGGTTTGTTATAGTGGTCTATGTAAGTACGTTAATGTTTAAAACACTTGCATTAACCTACAGTTGGCCAAAATAATGAACACAAAGCTTATTTTATAATAAAGTGTCGAGAAATCTCATGTAATTTAGTGAGTAATGGATTGAAAGTGAAAAGTAAAAGCAAAACACTTACTCTATTGATGCTAACAGAGCTGCTAAGGTAACTGCAGCCTGTCTTCTGGAGGATTTGGGTCCTGTTTTGCTTTTGGTTTGCGCTTATAAACTAACTTTTTTAGTAGTCATGGAGACTTATTTGCACTCCGAATACAGTACTGTAGATGAAACATAAAGAAAAACACGATAAACATAGCGGAAATCTGCACTGAGCAAGGGCTATTGTGAATCTGAATCACTGTGTACTGAATCGTGAGTGGTGAATCAGGTTTCGGCTGAAAGTTTAAGCAAGTGCGCCGAGTACGACAAAGACGACGAGAACCGAGCCAAATTTTTCTAGTCAAAGCGCGTCGAGTTCCGAGGTGGTTGAGAATAGGGCTGCAACAACGAATCGATAAAATCGATAATAATCGATTACTAAAAGTGTCGACAATGAATTTCATTATCGATTCGTTGTGTCGCATGATTTATGTTTCCCCCGCCTTATAATATCCGCTTACGTTACATGCGGCACTTCGTAAACACTGGAAAAAAAACACGAGCGATTGAATGGAGCGAGGCGGAGCCGGCGCGGCCGCGGAATCTTCAAAATAAGTTAGCGTTAAGAATTAAATAAATTCTACAAATGAAACATGACCGACGCAGAGAAGGTTCGGCTTAAGTCCTCAAAAGTGCTGCACGCTTCACAAATCTAAAGAATGTGTAACATGCAAGCTTTGCAAAAGTGATTTGACCTGGTACCGGAGGCACCACGGTGCTGATACAGCCCTCGAAACTGATGCTATGTCCACACGTACACGGGTATTTTCTAAAACGGGGGTTTTCAAATTCGTTTATTAAAAACATCCCGTCCACACAAGCACTGTTTTAAAAAAAGACTTCGTCCACATGAAAACGCAAAAACGCACACAGTCGCTGTCAAGAGCAGCGCCAAACCAGCAGTCCTATATGCCGGCGAAGCAGCTCACTCAACGACAACAGCAACGTCCTATGCATACGAACATTTTCTCGCCATTGTTCTTCAACAACCACTTCGTTTTGAAAGCTGTCCCACCAACGAGAGGTCCGACCGGGTCGCGCTGTCAAGAGCAGCGCCAAACCAGCAGTCCTATATGCCGGCGAAGCAGCTCACCAACGACAACAGCAACGTCCCTCCTATGGCATACGAACATTTTTCTTCCTTTTCTCGCCATTGTTCTTTTCAACAACCACTTCAGTTTTGAAGCTGTCCCCCCCAACGAGAGAGTCCGACCGGGTCTCGTCCCAAACCGGCGACGCTGGGGGCGGGAACTGCTTCGTGGCTGTGATGGATAGTAGTAGTGACCCTCCGTAGCGCTTTCTGACGCCTCTGTTCTTCAGTGTAATGAAAAGTAATAATTGTAAATATATTTGTAGATTTGTAACAAGTTCGGTCAGCAGTGTTACAGCTGGCACTATTGTGGCTACGTCCGCTATTGCACATAATCGCCTCATGTAAACAAAGGAGCACAAATGACGTTACAAGCAAGAAACTCCGTTTTCCCAGTCCACACGACAACGCTGAAAACGGAGTTTCTGAACATCTTGACCCTGGAAGGAGTTTTGCAAAAAGTGTGGACGAACGGTCAAAACGCATAGAAAAAGCTACGTTTTAAAAAATACCCGTGTTCGTGTGGACAGGGCATGAAACATGTTGCAGTCACCGATGAGGATGAAGGGAGCTCAACAACAGCGTAAGTCATCACAATATCCCGAGTTTGTTCCATTTTGAATTGAGGAAACGTAACGGCGCACTCACACTATGCGAACGGGAATAGCAGGGTTGATGCTTGTTAGCTGGATAATGACAGTTATGGAGTTAAGAGACAGATATCCTATATTGGCCAGGCTAGCCAACTCCTATTTATGCATTCCTGCTACTTCAACACTGTCTGAGCGTTTATTGTCTGCGGCAGGAAATATAGTCTCTAAAAAAGAGAGCCAGCTTTAATCAGGAGCATGTTGACATGATAACATTTTTGGATTGCAATGCAAAGTTCCTAAAGAAAGGGAGTGAATGAGTTTGTATGTAGGGTTTGCAGGGTTTACTTATTTTTCTTTATTATTTAATTTGTTATTTTAATTTATTAATACATTTAATTTTATTAGTCAGTTATTGTAAGCACTTATTTGCTCTGTTATTCAATGTTATATTTCTGATTAAAGACATGGAAATGTTTTTTGTTTTTTTTTTTAAACCGATTAATCGATTATTAAAATAATCGTTAGTTGCAGCCCTAGTTGAGAACCGAGGTACCACTGCACTAGGGTTAAGCTTAGGATTCAGTTAGGGTTAGGGTTAAGGATGTGCTTCAGTGAAACGGAAGCATTTTACATTACTGTTCTCAGACTTTTGGTCCCTACTCTGTACTCTCAGTGGTATTGCCTCGTGCCTTTGGTGCCGTGTGTTGAAGATCCGGTTAATTTAGTCAGGCTGATGGGAACGTGGACAGAAGCTGGCTGGGCGATGTGTTGCACAGGCTATTTGTTGGATTATACTCTCAGGGGAGGTCAAAGCAAGCAGAATGCATGCTGGGAAACAGTCAATGTCTCCAGCTGGAGCGCCTCTCCCCGCGCTGTCTAATAAAGGCCCGGGGTGCTCTTTTCTCAGCGCTGAAGGTCAGCCACTGCATTCAGAGGGGAGAGAAAAGAGTGCAAGTATGAGAGCGTGGGGAGAGAGAGAGAGAAAAATGGGCAGATGCTTCTAGTCACACTGCTGGAGTGTCTTATATTGACTCCTTCGAGGCTGGAATCGGAGGAGTCTGCTTGTTTGTGTCAAGACACAACGCCACAGATTATAAGGTGAAGTACCTGCAAAGGTCACTGGGTTCCGTCGTCTAAAAATTTAAACAGAACATGATCGAGGTAGAATTAAGCAGGTTTAATTATCCCCCTTTGCTGCCCTTACTTATTGTGCATGCCTTTAATCGGGGATGGCCCTAGCACATTTGGCACCCTGGGCAAGACTCCATCGCGTATCTCCCATAATTCTTAGTTGTTTGACTTGATTGGATTCCAAGCATCTTCTCGGTCTGCTACAAGTAATTTTGGTTTTGGGATGTTTTGTATCGTCGGGCTGTTTTGGGATGTGAGGGTTTGCTTTGGATCTGTAGTGCTCATGAGTCTGAAGAAGTCCTTATTTAACCAGTCGCTGGTAGAAAGGCTTGTGTGCTTCGTGAAGTTGACCCACATTCCCTTGAGGTTCAGTTTGTGGACAGATGCCCAGACATTTTCCTTTTACAATTTGTTGAGATGATTCCGAATTCATCATTCCACAATGTGCTATTTAACTGACTGTATCTTGGATTCATACCTGATTTTATAAAGGCGATGTTGATGTATTTGTTCCATTTTCCTTTTCTTGTTTAGGTAGTGTGAGCCACCCTTCTAAATGGAAACATGCTTATACATCTCTGCCAAGGCACAGTTTAATTGCGACGTCTGTCTAAGGCCAACCACAAAAGCTTTCTTGCAGAATGGAGCATAATAATTATGAACAATCTGGCTTTTATTTCTTCAGAGATTCAATCAGTCCCCTTTTTACATAAATCACCGCCCTGCTTTGAAACGCGCAGCAATTTGTGGAATCTGGTACGTGAGTCATCCAGCAGGAGCTCTTTATAGAGAATAACTACTGGTTACATGCTCTGGCACTATTTAGCTTTATTGGTTACTTCATAATCAGGAGAGCTGATCTTTTGTTTTGCCGTTTAAAAGCATGGATTGTGTAGATGTGTTCATTTCCTTTGAGTTGGCTGAAAATGTAGTTCTGTCTGCGTCTGAATGTCCGGTTATAGATATAATATATATAATTTTCTATATTTCTGCATAAATATGACCTAAAACATCATCGGATTTTCACACAAGTCCTAAAAGTAGATAAAAAGAACCCAGTTACACAAATGAGACAAAATATTATACTTGGTCATTTATTTGTTGAGGAAAATGATTAATTTGAAGGTGAAATCAGTCAGGTGTTTTCAGTCAATGGGATGCCAATCAGGTGTGAGGGGGCACCCTGTTTTATTTAAAGAACAGGGATCTATCAAAGTCTGCTCTTCACAACTCATGTTTGTGGAAGTGTATCATGGCACGAACAAAGGAGATTTCTGAGGACCACAGAAAGAGAGTTGTTGATGCTGGAAAAGGTTACAAACCATCTCTAAAGAGTTTGGACTCCACCAATCCACAGTCAGACAGATTGGGTACAAATGGAAGAAATTCAAGACCATTGTTACCCTCCCCAGGAGTGGTCGACCAACAAAGATCACTCCAAGAGCAATGCATGCAATAGTTGGTGAGGTCACAAAGGACTCCAGGGTAACTTCTAAGCAACTGAAGGCCTCTCTCACATTGGCTAATGTTAATGTTCATGAGTCCACACACATCAGAAGAACACTGAACAACAATGGTTTGCATTCATTTCAGGGTTTGCAAGGAGAAAGCCACTTCTCTCCAAAAAGAACATTTGCTGCTCATCTGCAGTTTGCTAAAGATCACGTGACGAGCCAGAAGGCTACTGGAAGAATGTTTTGTGGACGGATGAGGGCAAAATCTAACTTTTTGGGTTTAAAAGAAAAGCAATATGTTTTGCAGAAAGGAAACAGACTGCATTCCAGCATAAGAACCTTATCCCATCTGTGAAACATGGTGGTGGTAGTATCATGGTTTGTGGGCCTGTGTTTTGCTGCATCTGGGCCAGGACGTTCTTGCCATCATTGATGGAACAATGAATTCTGTATGATATCAGAGAATTCTAAAAGAAAATGTCAGGACACATCTGTCCATGAACTGAATCTCAAGAGAAGGTGGGTCATGCAGGCAAGAAACGAACCCTAAGCACACAACCTTTTCTAACCAACGTTGGTTACAGAAAAAATACTAAAAAAACAGAAACATAACAGACCACATAACCAACAAAGGCCCCGTTAGCATCCCCGGGGGGGGAATTCTGTATGATATCAGAGAATTCTAAAGGAAAATGTCAGGACATCTGTCCATGAACTGAATCTCAAGAGAAGGTGGGTCATGCAGCAAGACAACGACCCTAAGCACACAAGCCGTTCTACCAAAGATTGGTTACAGAAGAATAAAGGTACTGGAAGCAAAGCTCACATACTTTTGCCACTCACTAATATGTAATATTATATCATTTTCCTCAGTAAATTCACATTTACAGCATTTAGCAGTAAATAAATGACAAAGTGTAATATTTTTGTCTCATTTGTTGAACCGGGATCTCTTTATCTACTTTTTGGATACTTTAGGTCATATTTATAAATCTAGAAATTAAAGGCTTTACTATATATATATATATAGTATATAGCCGGCTGTTTTCCCAGCACACCTTGGGTTCCTTAATACCAGCTGAGCATCGTTTAAACACCACAGCCTACCTGAGTATTGTCGCTGACCATGTTGATCCCTTTATGGCCACGGTGTATAACGCACCATGTCACGAAGCTCAGATCATCTCAAACTGCTTTCTTGAACATCTCAATGAGGTCACTGCTCTCAAGTGGCCGCCACAGTCACCTGATCTCAATCCAACAGGGCACCTTTGGGATTTGGTGGAATGGGAGATTCGCATCGTGGATGTGCAGCCGGCAAATCTGCAGCAACTGCATGATGCTGTTGTGTCAACATGGACCAACATCTTAGGAATGTTTCTTCTTGATTCTGTGCCGTGAAGAGTTGAGGCAGTTCTGAAGTCGAAAGGGGGTCCAATCCGGTACTGGCAAGGTGTACCTAATAAAGTGGCTGTTGTGTTATTGTAGAAGTAGTATTGTATGAGCTTTTTGCCAGGACTGCGTGTGTATGATGTTACACGACTAATGTGTGTGTTGTGAAGGAGAGAATTCATTCTTGATTCTATTCTGTTCTCTATTGGTCAGCAAGAGAATTGCAGCTCTGTCTCTCGACTATGAGCTTTAAGGATTGTAGTCTACATTTGATCTAGAATTAATTAATTACATAAAACACATTTATTATTTTATATTATTATTATTATTAGTAGTAGTAGTAGTAGTAGTAATAGTAGTATTAAATTGGGGCATTTCTTTAAAGTTTGTGACTATCGTCTTGTTTCAGACGCTAGGTGGCGACAAACACCTACTTTACTTCGTTTACCTCAGCCGATTGTCCAAAATTAATGATAGACCTGCCATTATTGGGTCTTTTAAATCACCCCTTAACCCGTAGTGTCTGTGACTAATGTAATCTCTGAAGTATTAGGACATTTGTCCCCCTTTTTTTGCCTTTCTCATCGACTTCCCAGCTATTGCGTTGCAGGCTTGCAGAGTGCTCATTAGTTGTGCATATATTTTAGACTTTGTCTTGCCTAAGCATGTCTGACTCAGCAGGTTTCTGAAAGGAAATTGGTTTTAATAACTTTGCTTTTGGGTAGCATCAGCATTTTCAGCGTTAATACCTTACAAGTGGCAGAGACTATGGTGTGTAATCAAGTGTTTTTCAAAAATATGACAAATGCAAGGCATTAATGAAACTTTATAGATAGTTTCACAGGTATTATTGACTAACATTTGCTCCCTTCCTGCCCAAGTGACACCCAACCTGCCCAGAAAGCAGCACTTGGACCAAGCCCAGGTCAGTGAAGTGGTGCCAGGTGTTGCTGGACCACCCTAGAGCCTGCTTTAAACTTGTTACACATTTTTAAATCCCTTAGCTGAACCATTCATGTTGTCACCTAATCCTAACATGCCATTTAGTATTGTGTTTATACAATTTTATTCGTTGACTTTGGTTCATGAGCAATGAATACAATTTGACCAGTCAGCTGAGCATGAAATTAACAGGAATAGTTATTTAATTTCTGTGTGCCATTGCTCCAGACATAATTCAGTCCAATTAATAGTTTTTACTATAAGCATCACTGCTGGCATCCACCAAGCGTCCAGTAATTAAGGTGGGAGAATGGATTTTTGTCAAAAGTAAGCTCGATGTAACACTGCAAATCTGAGAAATCTTCCCTTGAATTGAAGTAAAATTAAAGAAAAATGGACAATCCTCGACCATGTGTCACATGTAAGTGCAACCTCCATTTTTGCAGCACTAAGTTTGTAGTCGCTGGCCAGCAGAGGGCAGCAGAGACGCATGATTAAGAAGAGCACAGCCTACCAAAGGACCTCGAATTACACCCTGAATAATCACCCCGAATTGCAGGCAGCTGTGCTGTAGCTTAATTAACCAGCAGTGGTTTCTCTTATTACTGAGCCTTTCGGCATTAACAGCCGATATCGATAATTGTTTGAATTTCTAAACGAGAAAAAGGCAGTTTTGGGGAAAAAAAAGAAACCGTTTTGTCATTTTTTTCAAAGAGAAAAGAATCACGTTTAAAGGAATTAATTGGGACTTTTTTTCACCTTACTCACTCTGTTACATTTCAGTAGAAGCTTGTACTTTTGACTCCACTACATTCATAAAACGTCTGTCATTCATTTTGAGCGGAGAAATGTCTTAAGTAGTGCATCGAATATTGTAGATGCACTACTTGATGACCAAACTGCATTGATTGGTTTTCCCATCGTGTGTGTGTGTGTGTGTGGTAAATGTTTATTTAGCACTTGTAATAGCGGGTTTATTGGTAAAGTTGATAGGTTTGTTGGTAACACCGAGTGTTGAAATGCACTTAATAATCCGATAACTGCAGAAAATGAGATCTCTTCGGTAATCCGATCTAGGAGTACATATGCACTTGAGTAGTCCGGTAATGAGGTAGCAGACACGGTAATCTGATTTCTACTTTGCAACCAATAATGTCATAGAAATATGTGACTGAAACTTTGAACTTTGATATTAAATAATCAAATGATTTTTCTCGAGTATATCCTGCATTTCAGAGTCTCCCCCAAAGTGTTTGCTAGTCGTTTTCCATGAATCATTTAATTCTGGGGTTGCCAGATCCAGCAAGCGGGAAAATGCTAAAGTCAAATAAAATAAAATAAACTTTAGTTGCCCTGCAATTAAAAGAAACTATGGGTTCTCACTGAGAGAACAGGATATGCGTCTGTGAGTATATTCGAAACTGGAATTGCTTTAGATGGACAAAATCAGGAACGTATAATCCAATCGTCCCACCCGATGATGGACATTACACCCCACTGTCTTATACTTGGCACGTACTGGTGTATTTTAAACAATCATATTTAATTAAAATGTAATATGAAAACGTAGTACTGTACTGTATAATATAGTAGTTCTTTGTGTCTTTTTATAAAACTTTTACAAAAAGACACTAAAAGGTAGTGGAACGTTATCATTAGTACTTTTGAGATACAGTGGTGCTTAAGTTTAGAAAATTTTCTATGTTTCTGCAGGAATGTGACCTAAAACAACATCAGATTTTCACACAAGTCCTAAAAGTAGATACAGAGAAACCAGTTAACCAAATGAGACAAAAATATTATACTTGGTCATTTATGTATTGAGTAACATTATCCAATATTACATATTAGTGCGTGGCAAAAGTATGTGTTTAACCCCTGTTTGTTTTATTCAATAACAAAGTACAGTTTTGTACGAGTTAGCATTAATTCTAGTGGAGTTTGGAAGCAAAAGAAGTGTATGTGTGTGTCGGAGTGGGCTCATATTCTTATTTTCAAAAGGTGAATTTAGAGGCACTATATTATTCAGCAATATCAGGCTGAGGGTCAAATATCCTGCGACATCTGCTGAGGCAATTCAAGCATGGCACCCCACGAATGAAAGTTTCACATCCAGGCACAATGAAGCAGTATTGTTTCCTCCATAATGATCAGACTGATGAAATACCATCTTGTGTGTTATAGTGCCCCCTTCCCTTTTATTGTCCTTGCATAAGGGTTTTTCGATAATGCCTTTCAGTATAGTCCTAATCAAAGAAGTATGCATCAGTTAGCAACCATCCGATCAATGACCGTTCACTTTAGTGACTGAGCCAATCAACTCTGCAGATCCACAAGCAGAGGCGAGAGTTTAAGAGCAGAAGTACGCCATTTTTTGTGTGTCCATTTATGTGATTGCGTAACTACCTTACTGGTCGTGTTCTCGCTTGCTCGTTAGCTCGCGTTTGGACTAGAGACTTTGAACTTGGTTGATGTGTTTAGAGACTTTGGACTTTAGGACTTTCCTCTACTTATTTGTAACAAGCTGTAAATGGTGTTCGTAAGTCTATGTGTCTGTCCTATTGTAAGTAGTACTTGTTTGTTTGTCCCCCACTACCTGTATATTCTCTCTAACCTATAACTATATGAACTAGTTCACAGTCACTCGTTGAGTCTGTTTCATCTAGCTGATCGTCCGTGTTGTTCGTAATACAGTCTATCGCTGCATTTTTGGCTTCCTTCAAATAAAGTATCAGGTCCCTCATACCGTCCTCTTAAGTGTTACGGCTTTCCCCTATACAGGGTTATAACAGTACGTTACTGTGTGTTTTTATGATTGTTGTGACTTTTCATAAGTTACAAGGCTGAGCGTGTTTCGTGAAAATACTCAGAGAGGCGAGCTTGGCGACTTAACGAAGTTAGAAAAACATACAGTGATATTGATAGCTGATGCTGACATAATGTGTTGTAGTGAGCAGCCCACGTGATCTTACAATGTACCTAAACGTGCACGCACATGTACAGTTGCTATTCATTTACGCAAATTTGAGATATGGTGATCATTTTCTGTAACGCGAAAGTCCAGTCTGTGATGAATAACAGCAAAGTCATTATAAGATAAGTCTGTTCACTCTGCCAGCATGTGGTAACACCGCTGGGCAGTTATTTCCAGCCATACAAGACCAGAGTTCTATCTCTTTGATTGGGGAGAGACCTATATATCTGAAACTGAAAGAGAAATTAACGCTTAAAATGCATATTTAGAATCGTTGGTATAATCTGACAAAAATGATAGAACTTGCTTGCGTTGTTGGATTCAGATAACAAGTGAAAAATACGATTTTTTAAAGGTTATTCTGGCTACATGCGTATCCCGCCACTACAAAGGGGCCAAGACGTGCCGTTCCCCCCTCCAACACATTTACGAATATGCCGAATGGTTCTGTGTTTCAGTCTCGTTAATATTTCAACCAGTGACCAGTCTCCTCCTTGTATAACGTCTCTGATAATTGACAGGGGCTGTACATCATCCGTACAACGACCGGTTTCACTGAACATAACTGTTAATCAATATGTAAGCAACCTAATACTACATCTGCTACTGTAATAAAACCAATCATTTACCCTATAAATCAATCGTCCATTAACACATTTATGATATCAGAGCATTGAAGACCTTCAAATCCAACATGAGGACTGATTTGTTTATATTACCCAGCCACCTGAGAGTAGCAGTACCCGCTGTTTGATCAGCGCTGAAAATGCCATCGGTTGCGCAAATAAACGTATCAGTTACGCGGCTTTAATTTTGTGGAACGATTTGTGTATGGGAGATCTCGTCCAAAACTGACTGCGCGCCTCTGCTTTGTTTGCCCTGGTTGTTTGCTCAGTCAGGAGCGGGCTGCGGAGATAAATGAAAAGCCGTGATGAAAGTTCCTCTCACGGGCTGTGATGTATTCACACGCGGAAGTGTTCCTCTGCTGCTGGGAGAGGCCGGTTTATTCAGTAACCAGCATAATATGTCCTGGCTGTAGGTTTCTCTCAGTATGGCTGACGAGCGATTTCTTTAGCCCCCTCCTCTCCTCTCTCAAGCCTCCCCCTCCCTTCTTTTGCTCCTTCCAATCGCACCGTGTGGACGTTCACACTCGCTCTCCGGCTCGCGCATCCGTGCTGCAGCTTTGACGACACGCTTCTTTAGAAAAGAGTTTCTCAACAATGGTGACAGATGGACCAAGTAATGCCGGGCTCACTGGATAGACCGACATTGGACGCAAGACTTGTTTTCTCCGTGCCAGGATTTTAGGGACGGCCAGCAACTTTTTCCACTTTGTTCAAGCATCTTTAATCTTTCACCGCCATCCATCCATCATGGCTCAACCAGGAGGGGGCCAGGACACGCTCACGGTGCCCATGAAGCAGCTCCACCAAGGGGACCAAGCCGGACTGAACGAGGACCTGGTGCGGATACTGAGGGAGAACCTCCTTCAGCAAGAGCGACCGCGGCGTCCCCGGGATAGGAGGTCCCCGTCTTCCATGTCCCCGCGCCTGTCCCCCACCACGCTGTCCCCTCGCAACTCGCCCCGGCTGCTGCGCCGCATGCTCATAAACAACAACGTCCACAAACAGCGCCGCTTCACCGTGGCGCACACATGGTAAGACAGTCGTCACGCAGTCGTTGAGTTCTGTTATTAGCCATTATAGTAAGAAGCAACACTGTACTGCCATCAAGTTCTCCCATAACGTTGCTTAGCCCTATTCTTCATATAGCGTCAGACTATTGAGAGGCATTTTGGAGCAAAGTAGTCGTCATTGATTTTTCCACCAGGATGCGCTTGAATTCTTCCAAATTTGGAGCAAATGCATCTGCTCCATTATCTGTCACATTGGCAGCTGCATTTGTTCAATTGATTTTGTTTTTTGTTGGGTTTTTTCATTGGATGACTCCTGCAGGTCTGTCTTAGCTGCCTGAAGCTATCGACATGAAGCCACATAGACTGTAGAAGCAAAAGAGCTCGATTTTGATCCTAATCTGAAATGCTAGATGAAAGTCGATGCAAAAACACACAGTTGAAAAGAAGGCTGTATATTGATTTCCCTATCAGCAATCAGAACAAATATTGTCCTTGGTAAACGAGTAGTGATTAAATGAGTGAATGACTAATCAAATGGTGGAGTCACGTGTTTAATCGACACAGGTGTGAGCAACAATCAAATCATCTGCCCACCCCTCTCTGAACGGTGAAAAGCAGCCTCATTTTGACGCCACAGCCATGTTATCTGTGTAATATCACCAAAATACAGTGGTACCTCGGTTCTCGACCACCTTGGAACTCGTCGAATTCGGTTCTTGACTCATTTTGACTAGGGAAATTTGTCATCGTTCTCGTCTTTTGCTCGGTACTCGTTGCAGTAGCTTAAACTAGAGTCTAGCCACTGACTAATTTCAGCCGGAACTCAATTCACGATTCAGTACACAGTGATTCAGTGATTCAGATTCACAATAGCCCTCGCTCAGTGAAGATCTCCTCAGGGTTTATCGTGTTTTTCTTAATTTTTCATCTACAGTTCTGTGTTCTTAGTGCAAATATCTCTCCATGGGTCCTAAAAAGGTTAGTTATAAGAGTCAACCAAAAGCAAACACAGGCTGCAGTTAGCTTAGCAGCTATGCTAGCGCCCTGAGTTCACCAACAGAGTAAGTGTTTTGCTTTGACTTTTCACTTTCAATCCATTACTCACTAAATTACACAAGACTGTTCAACACTATTATAAAATGAGCTTTGTGTTGAAGATTTTGACCAATTGTAGGTTAATGGAAGTGTTTATGTGTAATGGACTCCACTATGGTACAGTATAGATTATATTAAACTCATCAGTTCATGATACATTTAGCTTATGGTGGATTTGTTGGAACGTATCCCCATCGTAAATCAGGGAGCTCCTGTACAATGCAACTCCATTAATGCATATGATACCTTATACAGTGTGGATTTTCTGAGGATCTGGCATGGATTCATTCAATTTACATTATTCCTCATGGGAAAAACTTACTCGGTACTCATCTTTTTCGGTTCTTGACAAGACTTATGGAAGAAACTAACAATGAGAACCAGGGTACCACTGTATTTTAAAGTAATATTTACACTAAAGGTCCTTATATGCTATTTGGTAGAACTGTTAGTATTGTCTAGTTAGTATTATTTTATATACTCACCAGGTTGGACCCCTTTGCCTTCAGAACAACCTTAATTCTTCATGACGTAGATTCACCAAGGTGCCGGATACATTAGTCATTGATTTGTGGTCTGTATTGACATGATAGCATCACACAGTTGCTGCAGATTTGCCGGCGATGCAAATCACCCGTTCCTCCACATCCCAGAGGTGCTCTTAGATTGAGATCTGGTGACTGTGGAGGCCATTTGAGTACAGTAGAAGCAGAAAAAAGTTCTCGAATATTTCTTAAGAAAATCTGTGTTGTAGGCTGTGTTGTATATGTTTCAATTCCTCGGGAGTCTGTATTGTCGTAGAGTTATGATCATGATGGGTGAGAGGATCTGGCCTGTCTTTCCTGTCTCTCCAAAACCACAAAACTTCCAACAAAAACACAGATTATAGCATCAACTTTGCCATATATTCTCCTTATGTAGGCAACTTTTATATTTTAAAGATGACCTTAAACTTTTGAATTAAAGGTATGTAGGCCTTGATTTCCAGTAACTAAACTGTGTAAAGTTTGGTGAAGTTAGATGCTTGTTAGTTTGTACAGCCGAAGACTGTGAGGCTATCATAAGGTTAAGAAACATTTAAGATTGGCTGATTAGATATTTGCATTGGCAAAGAGGCAGGTGTACCCAATAAAGTGGCTTGTAAGTGTATATGTTAATAGGAAGCTCTAAAGTGCTTCATAACTTGAATCTGCTCTCAAGGGCCGAGAGCGTGACCGGAGATCAGTGTTATGATCCTTTTTGTTTGCTCTTAGGATGTTGTTTGATATGCAGATGTTGTCTCTGCAATTGAAGTATTCCGACTGCGTTGTAAAGTGAATGCGGAAGATGTGGTCTTTTTGTTTCAGTAATAAATGCGAAGAAGGAAAACAATGATGGAAAGGGCATTCGGTTTTTTCATGGCAGATCATCTGTTTTTACTTCTCATGGGAGCAGAGTAGAGCATCCGTGATGCTGTACGTTCCCTCTTCTTCATGTGCCGAGGCCATTTAAGAAACAGAACACGAGAGGAGGGTGGTTCCATCCTGACCTCAGACTCTGCCTGTGTGGAGTTTGCATGCAATTCCCTGTTGGTTTACTCCGGGTATTCTCTTTCCTCCCACATTCCAAAGATATGCATGTCTCTGTTAATTGGTGTTTCTAAAGTGCCATAGGTATGTGCCCTATGATAGAGGGGTGCCCTGTCTAGAGTTGTTCCTGCCTTGCACCCTGTGTCGCCGGCTAGGCACCAGCTTTCCCGTGACCCTGACCAGGATTAAGCGAGTAAGGAAATGAATGAACACGAGTGGGAACGTGTTGTCATGAATACAGCTTCTGTTGCTCTAAAATCTGTGTACTTTTCTGCATTAATGCTGCATCACAGAAGTGTAAATGACCTTTGCTAAGGGCCCTGACCCAACCCCATACCATGACACAGCCTGGCTTTTGGACTTTTGGATGGTCTTTTTTGTCTTTGGTCTGGAGCACATGGCATCAATTTCTTCCAAAACAGATCTGGAACACTGATTGGTCTGACCACAGTACTCATTTCCACTGTGTGATGGTCCATCCTAGATGCAATGACATAAAAGTCAAAGGAATTGTAAGGAACACTCCAAAAAAAATTACACTTGGTCATTTATTTATTGAGCAAAATGATCCAATATTACATATTAGTGAGTGGCAAAAGTATTTGAACCTTTGCTTTCAGTATCTGGTGTGACCCCCCTGTGCAGCAATAACTGTAACTAAACGTTTCCTGTAGCTGTTGATCAGTCCTGCACACCGGCTTGGAGGAATTTTAGCCCGTTCCTCCGTACAGAACAGCTTCAGCTCTGGGATGTTGGTGGGTTTCCTCACATTAGCTGCTCGCTTCAGGTCCTTCCACAACATTTCCATTGGATTAAGGTCAGGACTTTGACTTGGCCATTCCAAAACATGAACTTTATCCTTCTTTAACCGTTCTTTGGTAGAACGACTTGTGTGCTTAGGGTCGTTGTCTTGCTGCATGACCCACCTTCTCTTGAGATTCAGTTCATGGACAGATGTCCTGACATTTTCCTTTAGAATTCTCTGATATAATTCAGAATTCATTGTTCCATCAATGATGGCAAGCCGTCCTGCCCAGATGCAGCAAAACAGGCCCAAACCATGATACTACACACCACCATGTTTAACAGATGGGATAAGGTTCTTATGCTGGAATGCAGTGTTTTTCCTTTCTCCAAACATAACACTTTTCTATTAAACCAAAAAGTTCTATTTTTGTCTCATCTCCGCCCACAAAACATTCTTCCAGTAGCCTTCTGGCTCGTCCACGTGATCTTTAGCAAAACTACAGACGAGCAGCAATGTTCATTTTGGAGAGCAGTGGCTTTTCTCCTTGCAAGCCCTGCCATGCACACCATTGTTGTTCAGTGTTCTTCTGATGGTGGACTCATGAACATTAACATTAGCCAATGTGAGAGAGGCCTTCAGTTGCTTAGAAGTTACCCTGGGGTCCTTTGTGACCTCGCCAACTATTACACGCCTTGCTCTTGGAGTGATCTTTTGTTGGTCGACCACTCCTGGGGATGGTATCAATGGTCTTGAATTTTCCTCCATTTGTACACAATCTGTCTGACTGTGGATTGGTGGAGTCCAAACTCTTTAGAGATGGTTTTGTAACCTTTTCCAGCCTGATGAGCATCAACAACTCTTTTTCTGAGCTCCTCAGAAATATCCTTTGTTCGTACCATGATACACTTCCACAAACATGTGCTGTGAAGAGCAGACTTTGATAGATCCCTGTTCTTTAAATAAAACAGGGTGCCCCCTCACACCTGATTGTCATCACATTGACTGAAAACACCTGACTCTAAATTAACTGCTAATCCTAGAGGTTCACATACTTTTGCCACTCACTAATATGTAATATTGGATCATTTTCCTCAATAAATAAATGACCAAGTATAATATTTTTGTCTCATTTGTTTAACTGGGTTCTCTTTATCTACTTTTATGACTTGTGTGAAATTCTGATGGTGTTTTAGGTCATATTTATGCAGAAATTTGGAAAATCCAAAGGGATTCACAAATTTTCAAGCACCACTGTGTGTGTATGTATAAAATAAAACTGGATATATAAAATAAGTGTGTGTGTATATATAATTGTAAGCAACACATATTTCGAGTTGGATTGGCCATTTAAGGCTTTCATTCTCATGTGTTTCACTGAGCTTTAACTTACTGACCTCCGCAGTCAGTGTCGCTGATAAGCATGAATTAGTGCTCTTAGTTCACATCGGACTCGCACCGCGTGACTGGTGGTACTTGGAAAATATTTTAAATGGCTCTGCGATAACCCTCAATAGTGTGCGTTACCTAGAAAGCTTCCTATTGCACAGTTCCAGGAGATTCCCGAACCGAGGTACATTGCATTCCTTGCTGCTGTTGCTGCACGAGGAGCAGGCCGTGGATGTTAGGGGATGAAGGTGACTGCTTTAGCCTGTCTAAGCAAACAGAGCGCTAATGAGAAGCAAACAGTGCTGCCAGCTCGGCGGAGAGGTTCTCTGCCACTGTTTGACATCCACCCACTCATCTGTTCTGATCCGTCATAAAAATCCCCCACTGACCGCAGCTGCGCTTTGTATGCAGCCCCTTGCTGCTCTGTCCAGCACTCTTAAAAGAACGATATCGTTCTGATGTTATTGAATTGTAGTTAGCATACTTGGAACATAAAAGCCCAGAGAAAATGCCTGCGCTTGGGTAAGCCATTTGGTTGGCTTAGTTTGCATGAGTCAGGCCTGGATTGAGACAGGCTCGACACATGGTGCGTAGTCATCGCAAGAGGCATCTGGTGCTCGCCGGGTTCTGCTTGTGAAATCATGCTATAAACCAACGGTTTAATGAATCGCTCATGCTCGAGCGACTCCACTGAATAACATTTGTTCCGTACAAGCAAGCTGAATGTTTTCGGGACGGGTTTTTCAAAGCGTGGCTGTTCCCAGTTGGTGTTTGTACTGGAGCCGCGCTGTCGTCGTTGGGTTTCGGTTCCAGCTTGTTTGCGTGTGTGTATTTACTTGCTCCCTGAAATTGCCAATAAATCAGGTTGACGGGTCCTCCTGAATTGGCCCATGCTCTCTTTTTTCTCTGCTGATTATCAGATGAGCTATTTGTGAACATGGGAGTCGGAGAATATTTATGGCACAACACTTCTCTGTTTTGAAAAGGATAGCAGTTTGGGAATATACTGTGTGTATGTTGGGGCAATGTGGTCAAAGAGATCTGGATTAGTTACAACATCAGCAGATCACTGTTCCACTGTGAAGTTAGACAAACAAGCAAGAGCAGATCATTTACATTTAAAGAACAAGCAGAAGCTTCCTAGACCAGTCCGTCCATAGCAGCAGCTTTATAGTTCAGGGTTAATAGGTTGTGTCTCACATGACGTGTGTGATGTATAGAATGAGTCAGACAAAGGATCATGATAAAGGTTTTATAGTTTTATATTCAGTTTGTTGGGGGAGGTAAATAAATGCATCTGGGCAGAATTGCCTAAAATGTCCAGGATTTGGCTTTGCATTCTGCTGTCATGTTTACGTTGCAGTTATGCGACATTCCAGTGTCAGTTCAGTGGAGGTCTTAAAAATTATATTAAGTTCTGAAAGGAAATACAAATCACTGCTGATCCACGAGCAGAGGTGGGAGTTAAAGAGCGGAAGTCCATTACGCCGGTCGTGTGCTCGCTTGTTCAGTAACTCACATGTGGACTAGACGGTCCTAACTTGCTACATTTGGAGACCTGTTCTATGACATTCACTGACTTATTTTTAACAAGCTGCAAATGCCGTTTGTAAGTGCATGTTCCTGTCTTATTGTAATTTAGTTTTAGTCATAATTTAGCCGTCTGAATTGCTTTTAGGTTTAGTCCAGTTTTAGTCGACTAATTGGGATAAGATTATAGTCGACTAAATCTACAGTAGATTCAGTTGACTAAAATATAAAATGTAAAGGTTGCAATACGTAAATGCTTTTTTTAAACATTTAACTTTAATTATTTATGTCATTATACGCTCTTAGATGAAATGAAACATCTACATGCATGCATTGATAATAAAAGTGTACATTAAAGTGGTTATAACGCACTTTCCACCAGAGAGCTGCTTCACACTCGGTGTGGGCACTCAGCAGATACTCTAGAATAGAATCAAGCTGGAATGAATGATGTATTCTCTATACATATAATAACTATAATAACTGTATACAGTAAAGTGGTCACCAATCTGCTTCAAACTCGATGTGGACACTAATGAGATGTTGTAGAATACAATAAATAACGTATTATGAGCTTTATTAAACATATAAGATCAGATATGTGCATACTCTATATGCATTTATTGATAATTACAGTATAAAATGGAGTTATGTTATCAGAATACTATTTAAATGTAGTATGAATTCGTTTTAGGCGAAGTAAAATATATCCGCGTCGCGAACTGGAAACACATTTTTAATCCCTACTTTATTCGGTGAAATATCGGCTTGAACTTTGAGTGCGTTTGCAACGTGCTACCGTAATACCGCTAAAATAGGAGCTCGACCGTATAGGTGCTGATAGCTTATCCGCGGTTTCTGGATGACATGCCTGCAGATGTAGTTTCAAGTTTATAAGTATTTTTTTTATGTATGTCTATAATCAGGTGGAATAGTTGAGTGTTAGATTTCTGTTATGGCAATTTCTTATTTTATTTTTTTATTTTATGGCCGTGAAAGGAACTGATATATATTTTCTCTAAACAGCGGAATATTTTCAACTAATCTTTCTTCTGATTACTTATTTATTTATTTGTTTTGTTTTAAAATGCCACGAACAAAGCTCATTGTAAAGGAATAAGATTATCTGGCCATAGTTTACACTCACCGGTCACTTTATTAGGTACACCTTCTTGTTTCTCCACTCATTATCCATTTTATCAGTTCTACCATATCCTTCTGAGACCCAGGAAAACTAAAGTTTGATCATTTCAGTCATTTTTAAATAAAATAAGTCTTTGAGATGAAAAAAAAAAACACTTTGTTTATTTTTTAACAAATGTCATTTATAAGGGACAACGGGACATGGTATAGTAATTCTCTTTATGTGTTTTGTGTTTCCCTTCTGCATTAGATCAAAAAGTAAGTCCCACTGTCCACTACACAGGACATAAAAAAGTACACTTTTAAGTGGTTAAACATAAATGCAAATCAGTAAAAAACTGCTTTGAAAAAGAGCTAAAACTGTTTTCTACGTAAAACATGTAAATGATAGGCTTTAGAAAAATCATTAATACATATTATTCAACAATTTACTTGTCTTGCGTCTGTAAGACATCGCTGAGACTGCAGCCATTTTGAAAAAGCAGATCTACAGTTGCAAATGACACACCACAACAAATCATATATCAGTGTAAAGGCCAGGACGTCCTCTAGATGGCGCATCAGCTTTTAGCTCTGTAGATTATATGGTTATTGAAATATTCTTTGTGCACTCATGTCCCCCACAGAGGACAAAAATTAATTATCAGGTCTTAAGAGGACATAGAAGCTCTTTGTAGTTCTACAGTTACAGACTGTTTTTCTACATACTTTCACTCTGTTCTCTAATGGTCAGGACCCCCACAGGACCAGCACAGATCAGGTCCTATTTGGGTGGTGGATCATTCTAAGGGCTGCACAGACACTGGTGTGGTGGTGTTGGTGTGTTAGATGATGACTAACACAAACTGTGCAACAGATAAGCTACTGTCTCTATAAGGTGTAGCAATATGGTAGATGTGTCTAACAGTGGGTGAACCCAGTGTTTAAAAACTCCAGCAGCACTCCTGTGTCTGAAGAAAAAAATGAAAGGAAGCCAAATCGGCAGCTCCGTATCGTGAGCGGAGTGCATCGTTTCACCCCTACTGGTTGTATTCGTAATCCATAACCCTATTTTACTGCTACCAGGTGAGTGGGCCTTTATTGAATGGCAGTCATGTGCAAATGCATGCAACTAATAAAATGTAGATTAATAATACAGCTCGAGGAATTAATGATCGGGCTTCTGTTGAAGCGACGAGAGTGGAGACGGCATGCCAGGAGGGGGATCTTATCTGATTCAGATATCCATGGGGTAGTGTGAAAGGCTCTCTTATTGTGGAATTACACTTTAGAGGGCTCATTTCAATATGAAAGTGGCCAGCTGCAGCCAGCGAAATATTCCATCTTCCATCTCGCAGCTAACCTGAATGGAGCTCTTCCCTTCACAACGCATTGCCTCATTCATCCGTCTCTCAGGTGCGCTCTCTCTCTCTCAATAGTCTGCCTCATTAGGATTCTGCTCAGTCTCCCTGCTTACAGCCTCGGTTTATTTGCAATCGCTCCACACCCCAATTTTAGCACCATCGCTGTTTAAGCCCCCCAAGGTAACTGCAAATGACACCTTCGCAGGATGAGAGAAGAGGATGGTGCAATAGGATCCAGCTGAACACACTGATAATCCTGTTTTACTCACTGTTGGCTTTTTATCCACAATAAGAGTTAACTATTTGGAAAATAAAGCTTAACACCCAAATCTATTCTGGTATTGCCAGATATTTAACGTTAGTGAGAGTGACAAGACAGGAGAGTTCCCAAGACATGCAACTAGATATGGATGTTTTAAAAGCTGCCCGTCTTGAACTTTCTCGTGCTCAGGGCTGGCTCTAACATATTTTGTTTCCAGTCACAAGACTGTGGAAATCTGTAATCACAGAATCCAAACTTCAATAAAGAAAGAGTTGTTGTAATCTACTGAAACTTTGTGTGTGAATGTAATTACATTACAGAGAAATGATACGTTTATTGTGGGAAAACTACAATTGAAAGGAGGCTCTAGTACCCTGTTAGGTTGCTTCTAGCCTGGATACAAGATGAGATACGTTTGGGCATGGAGGGAAACTTGTATCCTGTGGCACATCTGCCAACAGATGTTGCAGCTGGGGTATGGAAGGGCTGATCGAGTCTTCATGCTGCACACAGCACTACAGTGAGATAAGATTTTACCCATCTTATCTAATAAATAATAGAAAATCAATATATTGTGGTCAATGACAATATGAAATCAATCGGCGTATTGGAAACACTTTTCCATTACGGTATATAATATGGTTTTCGGACAACGTCCAGATAACGTGCATATTCACAGAAGGTGTATGTTAAGCCACACACGCCTGTATTTTCATCTAGCAAGAGTTGCTGATGTTTGCTTGGGTGACAAATTGGTCTAACACTCTACCCTGCCACCACAGTGACCCAGGTTTATGTGGGTGTAGATACTATAGGTAACATGACAAAAATGTACACAAACGTGTAGAAGTTTCAGCGCATCTCTGGCGTTATAGAAATAGAGCTCCCTGGTGAGGCGAAACACAGAGCAGGTATCTGGCATAAACTGACTGCTTAGTGTCGGGAAACAAACCAGTGACTTGGTGGTAGAGCGCCGACTCGCCTGGTTCATATCCCACCTCTGGCAAGGTAAGGTTTGACACAAGCAGTTGGAGGTAGTGATGCCCATATGGTTTGAATATGTTGTTTGGCAGCAGTGTTGTGCTGTTTTAGTTTTCTTATCGATATTTCATATCTAATTATCACTAATGTTCTATGGATTATTTGGGTCAGCACCAGGAAGTGGCCGAAGGCTACACGTTCCTCACCCGCATGTGCCTATCGTATTCTCTTGCTAAAAATATGCTTCTGTGCCCCTGCATCCTAGTGGCATGTATTTCCCAGGCAACCATGTTTTCCAAGAAACCCTTGTAAAACCGTGGTATTTTTCTGAGGGTTCTAATGGCTCAGCCTATTCAGTGCGCTTTAATGACCAGGTCTTGGCTAGCTGGAGGGCTCATTGTAAGCACGCTTGTGAATTGTTCAGTGCTGGGAGGCAGAGATGTCATGCTGCAAAACACTGGAGTGTTTCAGAAAGCTGTCATGCTCTCCTGAGAGAGAAAAATGTCTTAGCTAAGGGAGCCTTCTGAACTGTACAGGAAACGGCCAGGTTGTGTCATGTGTGAGCTGAAGAACTCTTGATCCTACATCTTGCGTTCAGATGTATCCATGTTGCATTGTGCTGGTGTTAATTGGTTTACTTTTATTAATGTATTGGTTTAAACCAATGTGTGTGTTTGTGTGTGTGTGTATATATATATATTCTTTTGCATGTGCATCCCGCCACTACAAAGGGGCCAAGACTTGCTTGACATTTAAGTCATTTAATAATACGCTGATTGGTTTGTTGTCATGACGGGGCGGGGCTTCTGTACTACGGTCCCATTCATATGTCAACCAGTGACCAGTCTCCTCCTTATATAACGTCTCTGATAACAGACAGGGGCTGTACATCATCCTGCATTTAAAGTAAGATTAAAGTGCCACCTACTGACAGTCTGAAACATGGTGGGTTAACGGGGTGCAGTTTCATGACTGGTAAGACATTTGTCACATTTTGAAGTTGGTGTCTTTTCGAAGTAAAATGCATGGAAGGAAATCCGTACTGCCATCACAGGTGGCGAGAGATTGGCGTAATAACAGGGGGTGAGATAACGAGGTTAGATTGTGTATATATTTTCGAGCCAATAGAGCTTATCTTTATATTCATCATTGAACAGCCATAACATTGAAACCACTGACAGGTGAAGTGAATAGCTGATAACGTGATAACTGGCAACGTTCTGCTGGGAAATCTCGGGTCCTGGCATTCATGTAGATGTTACCATGACATGTACCACCTACCTAAACATTGTTTCAGACCAAGGAAAATTCTTCACGGCAATGGTATTCCCTCCCACACAGAAAGAAAATCATGGATGGTTTGTGGAACATGACAAAGAGCTCAAGGTGTTATCTTGGCTCGTGATGAGTCATAGGAAAATTCTACAGGTGGACGGTGAACAGTGTCGTGTTGAAAATACGTTCGTTGTAACACATTGTGAGCCTCACAAGAAACCGAAAGCAGGTCTGACTGTGTTGGAACAGCTTACAGTCACTGCAGCAGTTCTCCAAAGTGGAAGGCATGCAGGTGGGATTGTTCACTACTACAGGAACTATTTATGGTTTTTAAAAAAATAAAAAAGCAAAAGAAAGCACAGCATAGGAAGGCCACACTGGGAGGGTTCATCTTACGTCAGTGATCCCTGCAGGGCTGTGCGACAAATGTAATGTTTCTGAGAATATGTATTTAATTCTTACATATAACATCAAGGCTGCCTAAGGAGGTTGAGTAACTTTTAAGTTTTGATCCTCACAAGGTTCATTTAGGGAGGTTTTTCTGTGCCATTGTTTCCCTGGGCTTGTTCATTAGGAGCTGTGGGTCCAAGACAATGCTGGGTTAAAAGAAAAAAAAAGTATATACAATGCTGTGCAAAACTCTTAGGCCACCATTTTATTAAAGTGTTCATGTACACAGCATATTCCGATCTAGAAATCCGATTGAGAAATCCGATAGAGAGCTGAATTTTACTCCAGTAATCAGATTACTCATAGCATGTATACTTGTTACCTGATTAGTATCAGTGTTTTCAGTCTGTGCATGAACATTCCAGGTTGCCAGGTCCGCATTTTCCTAAAGACTCGCCTTTTTTGGCCTCTCTTTCCATTGACTTTAGTGGGAGGGTTTTGTCACTGAATCTGGCAACCCCGCAATAAAACACGTCATGGAATTAAAGGCAGCGAAACGGCTATCGGACGCTTTGGGGAGTATCTGAAATGCAGTGTAGACATGAGAAAATTAAGAATCTGATTATTTAATGTTAAAGTTTGAAGTTTGTCATATATTTCTGTGAGATTATTGGCTGGTTGCAAAGTAGAAATCTGATTACTGCCAGAGTCATGTAAACCTGGAGGTTTCCAATTATTCGATTACTCAAGGGCATGTATGCACAGATTACTGACAGTTTGATTTTCTGCCGTTATCGGGTTATTAAGTACATGTAAACGCACTCAGTCGTATATCTAGTCTAATGATGGCCTGAGACTTTTGCACGGTACTGTAAATTGCAGAGGTTTTTGAAAAATGCAGAGCAGAGACATGAGCGTGCCCAGGATGGGACCTCAAAACCCATTACCTGGCCAGCAGTGGTCGCTGTTGTAACACTGGATTAAGATCCCCAATCTGGCCTCTCCTCCCTCGAGCACGGCCAAACCCTGGGACTTGGTGTGACTGCGCTGACAGACTGGTGAGTTACTGCTGCACCACCTGAGGGCCTGCAGAGTTTATGGCTCGTTTTATTGTACATCATTGTGCAAACAAATCTCGCCGCTCTCCTGCTATGTTCTTCTTGAAAAGTATACACAAGGGTTGTGTTGTTTAGTCCTGATGATTTACACAGTGTAATTGCAAGTGTGTCTTGGGCTCGCATGATAAAACAGGATTCATTTATATAAAGCCAAAGACATACATGGAAAGCAACACAATAAACATAAAACGGATTGTTTTATGAAAGAAATAATAGCTTTTAATAAAACTAAGATATCCTCAGAGAGTGTATTTGGCTTCGTGTGAGTTAAGCTGTACCTGTATGTTTTCTAATCCTTGCTTTTCTTTGATGGATCATTTTATACATGCATAAACACACACCAGATACACTGCCTGGCCAGTAAGATTTCGTTGGCTCGTCTTTAGCTTTGACTACGGCACGCATTCGCTGTGGCATCTTCTCCACAAGCTTCTGCAACGTCACAACATTTATGTATGCCCAGAGTTGCATTCATTTTTCCCCCAAGATCTTGTACTGATGATGGGAGATTTGTTCCACTGCACAAAGTCTCCTCCAGCACATCCCAAAGATTCTCAATGGGGTTCAGGTCTGGACTCTGTGGTGGCCAATCCATGTGTGAAAATGATGTCTCATGCTTCAGAACCGCTCTTTCACAATCTGACCCTTCTGTAACAGATGAACATCTTTTCCACGACCACAGGATGTCTTTTGACATGGTTGTTTAACTAATGGGAAGCTACTCACTGCATCAGTTAGGGTTAAAGAGCTTGTTGCCAGCTGAAACATCATCACCAGTGCAGTAACTATCTGATGGGAGGCTCTTTTTTTAAACTATTTAACTATTTGCTTAGTTAAATCCAGGTGATGGCCTGTTTTTTTGACCGGACAGTGTGTATGAATCTCACTTTGTCATTGCACATACTTTTCTATTCTTATATTTGATTTCCTTATTACTTTATTTTAATAGGGAGCTCTAGAGAAGAGCACACTGAATCTCGTTGTAGTTGTACAATGACAATAAAGCTATTCGTAATTAGCGTTAAATCGCTGAGAGTGGATCGGATTGAGGTCAAGTTAAAGCTTTCTAAGTGTTAGGAGTCAAGTTACCTCATCACAATCTCCGTTTTTGTTTTGGAAGTGATCACGTGTGGCCACTAGAGGGGGTCAGTTCATAACAATGCAAGGACCTGCTGTTCTGAGATTAGTGCTGATGATGATATCACTTACGTTCTCATTGGGGTTTGTTTACAATGGGCTTCTGAATATAATGGTTTCATACTGAACGCATGGTCACTGATAACTTGGTATACATTTTAGATAACTGACTTTATATAATAAGACATAATGATGGTGAATCCTCAGGGCCTCCTATCCTTTAGGAGAATTTTCAGGAATCAATCTAACACGTAATTAAGTATTATCTTATGTGTTTATTATATTGTAGAGGTGTAATGATGCTCTCTGCTCTCTCTTACGATTATTGATTTTAAATTGAATAGAAGGCATTCCTTTTTTATTTTTGAAATGTAAACAATGCACATTGTAGGGTTTAATTGTAAATTATGGTGGAAAATAAGTATTTGGTCAATAAAAAGTTCAACTCAATACTTTGTAACATAACCTTTGTTGGCAATGACAGAGGTCAAACGTTTCCTGTAAGTCTTCACCAGGTTGGCACACACCTCCATGCAGATCTCTCCTCTAGAGCAGTGATGTTTTGGGGCTGTCACTGGGCAACACGGACTTTCAACTCCCTCTACAAATGTTCTATGGGGCTGAGGTCTGGAGACTGGCTAGGCCACTGCAGGACCTTGAAATGCTTTTTACGGATCCACTCCTTTGTTGCCCGAGCGGTGTGTTTGGGATCTTTGTCATGCTAGAAGACCCAACCACGTTCCGGATTTTTTTTCTCATTTTGTCTCTCATAGTTGAAGTGTACCTATGATGCAAATTACAGACCTCTCTCATCTTTCTAAGTAGGAGAACTTGCACAATCAGTGGCTGACTTAAATACTTTTTTGCCCCACTGTATGCTTGTATGATCACACCATTAGTTATTCTTTTTTTATGTTTTATGGTGATTTTCATACCATATTGGTACATTATCACCACCGACTGGACTGGATTATGTGCATCGTCTTTGGAAGGATCACACCATTGAGTGTTTTAGTTGGGGTGCCCACGGAAATGTTTGTTCGAATTTGGGAGCAGAAAAAATTTGAAACGGACCGTTTGATGTCCGAATTGTTCTAGTGAAGAGGTGTTCGAATTCTGAAGTTCCACTGTAGATGTCCCACCTGGTATCTAAAGGTTACTCAGAATGGTGCAATAAAAAATACATCCAGCATTTTCAGGTAACTCAGTTAATCTGTCTGTACAATTGTGGTGAGCAGAACAGCATCTCAGAATGCACAACACATCAAACCTTGAGGTGGATGGGCCACAACAGCAGAAGACCGTGTTGGGTTCCAATTCTATAAGCCAAGAACAGAAAGCTGGGCACAGACTCAGAACTGGCTGGTGGAAGACTGGAAAAATGTAGCTTGGTCTGATGACTCTGGATTTCTGCCAAGCCACACAGACTGTGGCAAGAATCGTGGTGGTGGAGGTGGTGTAATGGTTTGGGGAATGCTTGTTTTAGCACACTTATCACCTGTTAATATGAATCAATCATTGCTTAAGTGCCACAGCCTCTGAGTATTGTTACTGACCGTCTGCACCCTTTCATGGCCACAATTTAGCCATTTTCTAATGGCTGCTTCCAGCATAATAAGGCACCGTTTCACAAAGCAGTATCATCTCAAATGGTCTTCAGTAGCCTTCCCAGTCACAGGATCAGAATCCAACATGGATTCACAAGTCATGTTATGGAGCAGAATCTCAAAGGAAGGTTTCGAACATCTTGTGGAACCCATGCCAAGCAGAATTAAGACCAAAGGGAGTCCCTACCCAGCATTAGTGGTTCTGGGGGGAAAAAGTGTTTGTGTATATTCAGTCAGCACTGAGTTTGTTCAAAAGTGTCTTTGCATGACGGTCAGAGCTTCGTGTCTATCCTTAAATGGTATATCGCGGAACATTTTGGCTGTTGACCATAACACATTCAGAGTGTACTTTTTTTTAATATGCCAGCACTGTACCTTCTGAGAACAAAGTTATTGGGACATGAAAGTGAATTTGCATGCATCAGCAGAGATGAAGTCGTGCATGGGCCGGCTTCTGGTTAAAGAGTCCCAGGAAGAGCAAATTGAGCTATAATTCAAAATGACCTCACAAATAGACTTAGATAGAGCATGAGCATATTTCAGCCCACCAGTAAACGGTCTTGTTTACAGGATATTACAGGTAATTTGAGATCTACAGCACTGTGCAAAAGTGTTAGGCCACTATTAGATTAGATATTCCATTGCTTTTGTCTCATTATTAGAATACAGGCAGGGAGTTTATATGCAGTATTAAAGATTGGAAAAACCGGCTTCTATAGACTACAGTGGCAAGTATTTAGTACAATAGCAGCATCTGGCATATTCATCGGGTTGCCAAGTTGACCCTTCTGCAGTCCACATATCAGGAATGGTCTTTTTGGAAGGGTAGCACTGTTTTTGGAAGCAAGAAACCACTTTTTCGGGAGCAGAACACGATGAAAAGGCTGAGATGTGCTCACAGAGATTGGAATGAAGATCAGTGGAAAAGAGGATTATGGAGTGACGAGTCCATGTCTGACATTTTGGATCCATCTTTGATATTGCAGGAAGCTCATTATACCCTTGCTAAAATTATGGTATCTAATCGAATGGTGGCCTAAGACTTTTGCACAGTACTGTATGCCCAGGCCATTGTTGACTTGGTGTCTGTGGGAACAAACATATATTCTGTTATGCCTGGCACTTTTGTGGCACCCTTGGACATTTCGGCCCAGTTTCACTGCTATCTGTGGAAAGATTATTCCATGCTTAGTGTGAAGATTAGATTCTCATAATTGCCTCTGGCAGAGCATGAAAGGAGTAATAAAGCACACCATTCCACATCCAAGTCATTCGAATCCCACAGCTTTGTTACTTCAAAGTGTCTGGGGATGTGTTAGTCCCCTGATGGGTGTCAGGATTGGGGTAGGATAAACACGACAGCTTGAAGATGGCAGAAGGACTGGCAGTCTGAGCTGACATGTTTTACTCTCAATCATGCATGCGTTAGTTATTCATTTAATTACAGACCCTTCACTATGACCTAGTATAGTAACTTTCTGACTTTTTATCAGGTGTTTCTTTCATTTTTACCTGGAAAAATGTCCTTTAATCTGCGACACATCATTACACACCATTATTTGTCAACCCATCATTCATTCATTCCATTTAACTGTTACCTCATTTCTTTTTACATCCATACATGTTACTGTAGCTAATTACATCTACACCTACATTTAACCTCAATAGCCTGAAGCAAATGGTTCTTTCAGTTTTCCAAAAGAAAGTCGTTTCTTTTGTTTTTGCTTTTTCCCTAAAAAAGTTGCCGGCAATGTCCTGGTAGCGACAATTTCCTCATGAGATTAAAAACATCAGATTTTTTCTGTCCTTGTGAAGACATGGTCCTCGTAATGATATATAAGCATTATGAGGACACACACCACAAATATTAAGGCTCATTTCTCCTGTCCTATATCTTTGCCCTTTTTGAGTCTGTTTATGGCTGCAATGTCCAGACTTAGAAGACAGATTTTTATTTCCTATTATAATTTATTATAGTTTTTAAGACCTTGGCTGTTAAAGCGAACGGACATTTATTGGATGGACGTTAAACACGGCATACCTGTATATAAATGTTTAGCTGATGGATGTCCAGTTTGGACTGACTTGTTACATATTAACCAAAAAAGAGGAAATTTCCAAGAACTCTCAGTTGGAATCTTTTTGTTTAGCTTACAGGGAACAGTAATTCCCTTTTACAGGAACTGACAAAAGAAGCTGATGACAGGTAAACTAAAACAGTGAGGAATTACATGAGCAGGTATCAGGTAACTGGGGCTTTGTGGAATGACTGACAGGACACAGATCATTTATAACAGGGTGGACAGGATTAGGAATGAGCTCATCAGAGGGACAGCACAGGTTGGAAAATTGGGAGACAAAATTTGAGAGGGAAGACTGAGATGGTTTGGACATGTGCAGAGGAGGGATAGTGGATATAGTGGTAGGAGGATGTTGGCGATGGAGCTGCCAGGCAAGAGACGGAGAGGAAGACCAAAGAGGAGTTATTTGGTTGTGGTGAATAAAGATATGCAGGGAGTTGGGGTGAGAGTAGAGGACGTGGAGGACAGGGTGAGGTGGAAACGTTTAACTCGCTGTGGTGACCCCTGATAAAGAGAGAAGCCGAAAGAAGAAGAAGAAGAAGAAGAAGAATGGTATGAATAGTCCTATAAATATGCATATAGAGAATTAACAGTACTGTGAAGTGCTTATCATATTTAATATACACTGCCCGCTGTAGCTCCACTCAAGCTGCTTCCGTCATCAGCTCCAGCCCCACCATACCCGGGCCGCTTAATGTCGATGTGCATACTTCACTTTTTATTTGAACTATGACTCCATGACTTTAGTTTCACTCTTAATTTATCATCATACGCCGCCCAAGGAGGTTTGGGCCCTTTTTGAAGTCTTGAGTTCGCCTCCGCAAGGTTTCTTCCTATAAACACTCAGGGAGTTTTTTCCTTTGGAAACTGTAACTGCCCTAGGCTTCCTCAATTTGGGATTGGACGTAGTTATTAGGAGATAATCTAAAATTGTAAAGTTGCTTTGAGACAATGCTCCATTGTAAAAAGCGCTATATAAATAGATCTGACTTGACTTGACTTGAAAAGATGTTCATCTGTTTCAGAAGGGTCAAAGAGTGGTTCTGGAGCATGATCCATCATTTTCACACATGGATTGACCACCACAGGTCCAGACCTGAACCCCATTGAGAATCTTTGGGATGTGCTGGAGAACACTTTGTGCAGTGGAACAAATCTCCCATCATCAATACAAGATCTTGGAGGAAAAACGAATGCAACTTTGGACAGAACTGCTTCTGCAATGTCATAACATTTATTTCTGTCCAGAGTTGCATTCATTTTTCCCCCAGGATCTTGTATGGATGATAGGAGATTTGTTCCACTGCGCAAAGTCTTCTCCAGCACATCCCAAAGATTCTCAATGGGGTTCAGGTCTGGACTCTTAGGGTTAAAGAACTTGTTGCCAGCTGAAACATAGTCACCAATGCAGTAATTATCCGATGGGAGGCTCTTTTATTTAACTATCTAACTATTTTTGGACAGGCAGTGTGCATTAACAGTGTAATTTAGTTAAAGCTGCAGAGTAGTAGTCCTACTGCCTGTATATATCTCTAAAATGGCAAGGGTACACGGTTAGCAAAAAGGTGACACCTATTTCAGTAGGAATTTTTCTTTTTGTCCAGTTGGTTAACCAGTCGTGAAGCCAAATGCATGACAAATGGCTTGAACATGACATCACTAATACAGCTTAATGTCCACAAGACGTTCTGTGAAATTGCTACCAAGTTAAATACAGTACTTAGCAATGGTATATTTGAAACCAGTATCGACTAGATGGCCAAGAAATGGCAGTGCTTCCCATATGTTGATTTATTTAATATCAGCACTGACCACCATGTATTGATTTTCTGTTTTTGTACTACTTAGGATGGTTAAAATCTTATTTGACAGTAGAGGCGAGTGCAGCGTATCGATTCTCTCAGCCACTCCTTACCCTGCACACACACTCCCTTTCTGTCCGTCTCTCTCGCCCTCTCACAGCGCAACATGTTTCCTGCTGTATTTATGACATGAGCAGATATTTCAGATTAGAGCAGGGAACTGAGAAGCATGTAGAAACTGAGACATGTTCTGTGCTGCAAGATACAGTTCTTAAAAACTGTCCCAGTTATTGGAGCGCAGATCCAGCATCCATACTTCGTCTGAGTGGAACATTGGACTGTGGTAGCCTAGCGGTTAAGGTACTGGACTATGGACCAGAAGGTCCAGGGTTCAAATCCCACCTCTGCAAAGCTGCCACTGTTGGGTCCTTGATCCACAATTGCTTGGATTGTAAATGCTAAATGCTGTAAATGTAGGCAAACATTGCTCAGCTTTCAGTCTGTGCGTTAGTAACACAAGGTATTGCTGCAAGAATAGTAAAGAACAATGAATGAGTTCAAGTCAGCTATGTTCAGGAGCAGGGGCATCATCAGACTCCAGTTACTGTGCCCCACAAAAATCAGAGCAGAACTACAGGACATGAGATGCTAATTCACAAAACAGGAACTCCATTTCCCATAATGCCAAGTATCTTTCTAAAAGCTTAAACGCTTCGTCAGTTGTGCCTCTATGACGGATTGCGAAGCAGAGGGGTACAGCTGTGCCCCGGTACATTCTGTGTGCTTCCCACAAGTAGTCTAGAAACTCCCCTGATCAGGAATCCCAGAGAGCATCAGTAACCTGTCTCTCTGGATGTGAAGGATGTTTTTCCATAGTAGTGAATCTCGGGCACCTGTGAGCTCATGGGGTTTGGAAGGCAACACTTGGCATTCCTGGCTAATGAAGCACATGCATCTATCAGGTTGCTAGCTGGTAAGCAATACACAAGAAACTCTCGGTTAGTAGTTAGGTCAAAAGGAGGTCACGTCTCATAAGGTTAAGCAGTGGTCTCAGTGGTGCAGTTGTTAGCAAATTTGAATAGTTTATCCAGGGCAAAAAAGAAAAGAGCAGTGTTGCTTTTAATGGCAAAAACACAGGCCAAACTGTGACATTTCAATTCATTGCTTCCCAGAGTCCCAGGGTGCACACTAAGGAACTTGACTGGTTAACGAGTGCCTAAATCCACACTCATGACTGTGTAACTGGGCCGCATGCATTATTCAGGAGATTTGCGTGCTCCGCTGGCGTCATTGCTCCGTTTTTCCTAGCACCTTGAGTTTAGCAGCAGCAGTAGCTCTTGTGTATAAATATCAAGCCTCTCTACACCAATCTACTCTCACTCTTGTAAAGTTTATGGGTGGGTTTTATTCTGAAACTTCTCAGTACACTTATAAGGGTTAGTCATCACCACTGTTCCTTCAGCATCTCCGTTAGTTTCTTGTTTAGCACCTACATTTCTGTAGCAGTATGTACTGTAAAAACTGGAACTGATAATTTGAGCTACCAAATCAGTCTTCCAGTGGGTATGAATTACACTTTAGTTTGGGGGAACATGAAATGAATAAAATGAAGTTGACCAGACAAAACATGAAATATCTCAGGTTCACACCATCTGCAAGGAAATAAAAGTCAAAGAAAATATAAGAAGCATTTAATTTTTTTATTTGCATTTTCCATACTGTCCAATTTTTTCTGATTTGGGGTTGTATTTATCTCAGTTGAGATTGGCCTAGTTGTACAGTACACAGTGGTGCTTAAGTTTGTGAACCCTTTAAAATGAAGAAATGATCCAATATTACATATTAGTGAGTGGCAAAAATATGTGAACCTTTAGGATTAGCAGTTTATTTGAAGGTGAAATTAGTCAGGTGTTTTCAATCAATGGGATGACAATCAGGTGTGAGTGGGCACCCTGTTTTATTTAAAGAACAGGGATCTATCAAAGTCTGCTCTTCACAACATGTTTGTGGAAGTGTATCATGGCACGAACAAAGGATATTTCTGAGGACCTCAGAAAAAGAGTTGTTGATGCTCATCAGGCTGGAAAAGGAATATCTAAAGAGTTTGGACGCCACCAATCCACAGCCAGACAGATTGTGTACAAATGGAGGAAATTCAAGACCATTGTTACCCTCCCCAGGAGTGGTCGACCAACAAAGATCACTCTAAGGCGTGTAATAGTTGGCGAGGTCACACAGGACCCCAGGGTAACTTCTAAGTCATGTGGACAAGCCAGAAGGCTATTGGAAGAATGTTTTGTGAACCAAAGGTTGGTGGTAGTATCATTGTTTGGGCCTGTTTTGCTGCACTGGGCCAGGACGGCTTACCATCATTGATGGAACAATGATTTCTGAATAATATCAGAGAATTCTAACGGAAAATGTCAGGACATCTGTCCATGAACTGAATCTCAAGAGAAGGTGGGTCATGCAGCAAGACAATGACCCTAAGCACACAAGTCGTTCTACCAAAGAATGGTTAAAGAAGAATAAAGGTAATGTTTTGGAATGGCCAAGTCAAAGTCCTGACCTTAATCCAATTGAAATGTTGTCGAAGGACCTGAAGCGAGCAGTTAATGTGAGGAAACCCACCAACATCCCAGAGTTGAAGCTGTTCTGTACGGAGGAATGGGCTAAAATTCCTAAAAGCAGGTGTGCAGGACTGATCAACAGTTACAGGAAACGTTTAGTTGCAGTTATTGCTGCACAGGGGGGTCACACCAGATACTGAAAGCAAAAGGGTCACATACTTTTGCCACTCCACTAAATCTGTAATATTGGATCATTTTCCTCAATAAATAAAAATTACCAAGTATAAATATTTTTTGTGTCTATTTTGTTTAACTTGGATTCTCTTTATCTACTTTTAGGACTAATGTGAAAATATAATGATGTTTTTAGGTCCTATTTATGCAGAAATATAGAACATTTTAAAGGGTTCACAAACTTTCAAGCACCACTGTACATGACTGTCTCAAAGGAAGTTCAGCGATTTGTTTATTGTGAAAATGAGCCAAGCGTTAAAGTCAAAAGACAACATCAAATTTATTTCTGTAGTGCCTTTTACAATAGAGATTTGTCTCAAAGCTGCTTTACAACTCTCTGGGCCACAGCTTCAATTGAGCAAGCATACGCTGACGATGGCATGGAAAACGTCCTATGTCCAGTCTCCATGTGGAGCTAACTGCGAATTTCAGTGCGCAAAGGCCAAGGATGCAAGCCTCAGCTGAACATCTATGATCTCTGATCCCTCAGACAGCACTGCGTCAAGAACCGTCATTCATCAATAGCTGATAGAACCACATGGACAAGGGATTACTTTGTCAAACTTTTATCAAGTTACATTCACAAATGCCACTTAAAACTTTACTGTGCAAAAAAGAAGCCTCATGTTAACCCTGTCCAGTAGCAGCATCGACCTCTCTGGGCTCGGAGGCATCTGGTATGGACCATCACACAGTGGAAACGTGGATTGTGGTCAGTTGAATCAGTATTCCAGATCTTTTTTTTTTTTTTTTGGAAAAAATGAGCCTTCTGTGATGTGACTAAACCAATGGACTCTCTAGTAGCAGTGCAGAACTGAACCATCAGTGAGTGACAAAGGACTGATTTCCTCAACCATATGTTCCTTGTTGATTCTGTGGTAGAACCATTTATGGAGAGAGGGAGTTTTGAGGATCTTAACTGTATTGTGATTGTCTAGCTGTTTAGATTGCGCCAAAACACTAGCTGGTGACTCATATCCTTTTCCTTATGAGAACAATGACTGCTGCGTCATCACTAAGATCACCAAAAGGATAAGTTTATTGGGGAAAAGTATACAATTGAAAGGAGGCTTTAGTACTCTGTTGGGTTGCCTCTAGCCTGGATAGAGGATGAGAAACGGTTGGGCATGGAGGTGTACAGGGTCCGTATGGTAGCCTGCGGCACATTTTCCCACAGATGATGAAGCTGATTCATCATTTTTTTTGATGGGACTAAAACTGATTGGGACTGTGGTAGCCTAGCGGTTAAGGTACTGGACTACGGTCCAAAAGGTCCAGGGTTCAATTCCCACCTCTGCCAAGCTGCCACTGTTGAGAAAGGCCCTTAACCCACAATTGCTTGGATTAGAACATTGTATCAATTGTAAGCTGCTCTGGATAAGGGCGTCTGCTAAATGCTGTAAATGTAAATGATCTTCAGTCTCGTTGCTCTTCAGTCGAGCCGTGAATCCATTAAGAGCCGGGACGTTTGATTTAAAGGACTGACACTGTTTCGCTTTTCCAGCGCTTCCAAATCCTTTGGCTCAGGTTGGTCGTTAATAGCTTCATCTTCCAAATTGAAATCATTTTCAAAACCAATATATGTTATAAACTAATTATAGCTTTCCTTTCGGCAGTGTTTTACCCATTATAACTTGGCTGCTTTTTAGGGCAGGCATTGTTGCTAGGTTACGTGTGTATCCCACGGAGTAATACTTATAGAGCGTCGGTCAGAGTGTCGTTATCGTGCAAAAATAGCACGGCTGGAGGGTCTCTCAGCCAATCGGACTGCGGGGTCGGAACTAACTGTGGTACAATAATTAATAACAGTATTCCTTATCCGAATAATCGATGAAGTAATCGGTAGAATACTTGATTACTAAAATGATCGATAGCTGCAGTCCTAACGTGTGGCTGCAGGATGTCCTGCACGTTTTCCTGAGTTGTTAGTGTCCCTTGTATCACTACTAGGGGTGACCGAGTGTCATATGCGATGGCTCCCCAGATCATCTCACCAGCAGTTGGGGCAGCATGTCAGTCTACAGCAAAGGCAGAATTAAAGAGCTCACCACGAGGCCTCCATACTCGAACCCGACCGTTGTTGGATCTCAGACAGAACCTGGGTTTGTTGCTAAAGACCATACAGTTCCTGTATAAGGTTCCAGATGAAGGCGACGGTTGCTGGCTGTCAGTGGCAGGACACATAAGAAATTTCCATGCTAAGCACCTGGAAATGGTCCGGTCAGAGACGGGGGTGTGTAGTGAAGGTGCCACGTGTCTGAATGATGGACAACAAAATTTTGGGTAGCACTTTTACGCCCTCTTGTGGCAAGACCCAGTGTCTAATCAGACCACACCTGTAATCATTTACAGATCTGCCTGAGACATTTCTATCTGGGTGCATTATTTATTTATTTTTTTGTCAGTGAGTGTAGTTTAGGTCGTATTTATGCAGAAATACAGACAATTCTAATTCTATACGGGGGTGTGTGGACGTCCCTGAAATGAGTCTTTGTAGAGTGGGAGGTCTGCTTATATTCTATAAATTCCTCTCGTTCATTTTTTATTAATATTGTATGCATCAGCTTGGCTGTATTGTAAATTAGTCACCCTCAATGTACTTTAAACATAAGCATGTGGTAGCTGAAAGTCTTTATTTTAGGCCTCACATGGTCGTAGCGTTGAGAAAAGCTGTAGTTTAACACGAGCCTTTGCTGAGCAAGAAAGGATTAATCTCCTTTTAAGAATCTAAGCTGAAATGCAATCCAGAACATTGACGTCAGCGCATCTCAAATTTTACGCCTGTCTTGTCTTTCTGTAACAACATGCCAGCCTTGTTTCAGGGGATTTTTTTTCTTACAAGACTTGGTTACTCACATGGTTTGTGTGCAGTTTGTCTTTCATCTGATAAAAACAGGAATATAAGGGTCAACTGGTTTGGACAGAATGGCATTTGAGTTTACATAAAGCAGGCAAAAGACTGTCCAGTTAAATGTGTTTCTTATTAATGAAGTCTCTGCTTAGCAGGTGTTCTTAACCGTTAATAATTAGACACACCAACTTACAACACATGGAAAGATAATTCATTCTAACGTGCCAAGGTTTTAAAGTTAAACGCTCGGCATCCTTTAATGCACATCTCTTGCCATGCCATCAGCCATTCATTACGTAAAAGGTGCTTCCTCTGCACTTTTCCTGGAACATCCCTCTTAAATATGAACGCGGGCGCAATAAAGGGACGACTCTTAAACGTGCAGGTGGTTTGATTTAGGAATAGTTCAAGCATGTGGCTGATAGTGATGTAATGGACACTTTTAATCTTCTATGAATAAAACAATAAATTGTAGAAAGCAATAAGCTACCGTCATAATAGATTTAGAATGGTTTTGCAAATGCGTCGTGACAGTCTGCAGATCAAAGCTCGCCAAATCTAATCTAGTATGTCCTGCCGGCAGGACAGAAAATATGATTCTATCATCTGCTTTCATCATAAAAAGTCTTAAGAAGTAGTGCAACACACGCTCGCTGAGAGACCGAAAGCACAAGCTCGGTTTGGTTTATTAAAACGTTCTGTTCACGTGTTCTCTTTATCGCGTGTTCTCAGTCGTCCCATCTATTATCTATTTGCCAAGTTTTCCACATTCGTCAATCAGCAATACTTCATTTGAATCATGTTACAATTACTTTAGGTTTTCCATGGATAATTGAACGATTCTGTGAAACGTCTTTGTTCAGATGGTTCAGTTCTCAAATATCCTTTGAGGAGACCCAGGTTCGTTCATGGTGACATCCTAACATCGGCCCCGGTTATTGGTAACCAATACAGCAGTGAGCTGAAACATCATGACCAGCTGGGCCCATTGGTTTTCACTGGACACGTCAAACTTGCATCCATAGGATGCCCAGGTTTTCCAAGCAAACCACTGTCTGGGACACACTCATTCTTTTTCTATATCTGCCTACTCCAATTCATGTGTTGTGGGAGTCTGGGTCCTGAGCGGCACACAGATGTGAAAGGTTATAGCGCATACTTTTGGCTATAACCCCATTTAGTGAATTTCAACACGTTAATGAATAGATACATACTGTTGTTCTTTTAAAATAAGCACGTAGTTTGGTTTATCCCATAAAGAGAGTAAGAGAGAAGCAACAAGATGCAACGGGCTGATACCATCTGAGACTCTGAGACTAGGCAGCATGTAAATATGAGGGGATTACAAAATGCTTGGAAGTACAAAGTACTTTCTCACTGTAGTTAAGTATTTTTTAGATATCTGTACCTTAATACTTTTTACTTTTATGTGTAAAGCGACCTTGGGTTTATTATTATTATTGCTAATTCTACTACTTACTACATTTCAGGACTTTTCAGAATTTTCTATATTTCTGAATAAATACGAACCCAAAGCATCATCAGATTTTCACACAAGTCCTAACAGTAGATAAAGAGAACCCAGTTAAAGAAATCAGCCACTCACATTGTGACCCTCTCCAGGAGTAGTCGACCAACAAGGATCATTCCAAGAGCAAGGCGTGTAAAAGTTGGCGAGGTCACAGAGGACCTCAGGGTAACTTCTAAGCAAATAAAGGTCTCTCTTACATTGGCTTATGTAAATGTTCATGAGTCCACCATCAGAAGAACACTGAACAACAATGGTGTGGAAGTATGGAAGGAGAAGGTGGGTCATGCAGCAAGACAATGACCCTAAGCACACAAGTCGTTCTACCAAAGAATGGTTAAAGAAGAATGTTTTGGAATGGCCAAGCCAAAGTCCTGACCTTAATCCAATGGAAATGTTGTGGAAGGAGCTGAAGCGAGCAGGCTAATGTGAGGAACCACAACATCCCAGAGCTGAAGCGTTTGTACAGAGGAATGGGCTTAAAATCCTTCCCAAGCCGGATGTGCAGGGACTGATCAACCGCTAAAGGAAACGTTTAGCTGCGTTATTGCTGCACAGGGGGTCACACCAGCTTATGGAAAAGCAAAGGGTCACATACTTTTGCCACTCACTAATATGTAATTATAGGATCATTTTCATCAGTAAATAAATGAGCAAGTATACTATTTTGGTTCGAATTTGTTTTAACGGGGTTCTCTATCTACTTTAGGAGTTGTGTGAAATATATGAGTTTTAGGTCATAATGCAGAAAAAACTCGTAAATTCAAAGGGGTCCACAAACTTCAAGCACCACTGTATATAAACCGCATTACCAAAAAAGGTCAAAGATTTTCACTGCGATTATATGCTAGTTAAACCCAGAGCAAGTAAGCTTCATATTTTTTAAGAGGAAAACCCCTAATTCATACCGCATTAAATTCCTTTGTTCACAAAGGCTTGCAAAATCGTCTTCCTGTCTTCTCCCTTTCACTGTATGTGAGTTTGGATGGAGAGCATGGTGCTGATAGTAACCACGCTTAAAATAGACCTACGGCAAGTGGGGGTGTTTTTTCTTTTTTTTTCCTTTTTCCTGTACGCGTCCCGGAGGTCCACGTGACTCAGCGTGGTGTGAACACTCCAGGACACCTTCTCAAGACACAGCATATTAGATTTGACAATACGGGGGGGAGTTCATACAAACTCATTTATTGCATAACTGTTGGCGTGGCAGGTTAAAACGGCTGTAACATCCATCCAATCACGTCCGAGATCGTAACAATTCTGTTGGTGATGATGTTTCCAGCTGGCAAACAGTTCTTAACCCTAAATGATGCACTGAGTAGTTCTCATTTGTTTAAACAAACCATGTCTTTTTCTAAAAGACACATTCTGTGGTGTGGAAAAGATGTTCATCGTTTCAGAGGGTCAGATGTGAAAGAGTGGTTCAGGGGAGCTGGTCATCCTTATCACAAATGGATTGGCCACCACAGAGTCCAGACCTGAACCCATTGAGAATATGTGGATGTGCTGGAGGAGACTTTGTGCAGTGGAAAAAAATCTCCCATCAACAATACAAGATCTTGTGGAAAAAAAATTAGTGCACTTCTGGACAGAGTATAAGTTGGACATTGCAGAAGCTTGTGGAACGATGCCACAGCGAATGCGTGCCATAATCAAAGCTAAGGCGGGTCCAATGAACTATTAGTGTGTGAGACCTTTTTTTGGAAAGGGTATATTGGTATAGATATAGAAGTGCAGAGCATCAGTCATTGATCGCTCTTCTGATTTGTATTAGCGCCATGCTGGATCTACCTATTAGAGGTGGAAAGGGTTTAAAAGGTGAATGCATTTGCAGTCCTCTAAATGTGTATCAAATGGCAACTCGTTTCTCTTGGTTGTGTGCGCCAGTGAGGTTAAAGTGGTGCTTGAAAATTTTCTATTATTTCTGCATAAATATGACCAAAAAACATATCAGATTTCCCCAAGACTAAAAAGTAGGGATAAAGAGAACCCAGTAAATAAATGAGAAAAAAAATATATACAGGACATTTATTTATGAGGAAAAATGACCAAGATACATATTGTGAGTGGCAGAAGTATGGACCCTTTGATTTAGTATCTGGTGTGACCCCATGTTCAGCCATAAACTGCAGCTAAACGTTCCGTAACTGGTGATCGTCCTGCACACTGGCTTGGAGGAATTTTAGCCCATTCCTCCGTACAGAACAGCTTCGCTCTGGGAGGTTGGTGGTGTTTCCTCACATAGCTGCTCGCTTCGGTCTTCCACAAACATTTCATTGGATTAAGATCAGGACTTTTGACTGGCCCATTCCAAAACCATGAACTTTTTAATCTCTGTGTATTCTTCTTTGGTTAGAACAACTTGTGTGCTAGGGTCGTTTTGGTTCTTGCTGCATGACCCACCCTTCTCTTGAGATTCAGTTCATGGACAGATGTCTGATATTTCCTTCAGAAATTATCTGATATAATTCAGCATTCATTGTTCCATCAAACAATGGCAAGCCGTCCTGGCCAGATACAGCAAAACAGGCCAAAAACCATGATACTACCACCAGTGTTTCCAGATGGATAAGTTCTTATGTGGAATGCAGGGTTTCCTTTCTCCAAACATTAACGCTTTCTTTTAAAACAAGAAAGTTCTATTTTGGTCTCAATCCGTCCACAAAACCTTCTTCCAATGCATTCTGGCTTGTACACGTGATCCTTTAGCAAACTGCAGACGAGCAGCAATGTTCTTTTTGGAGAGCAGAGTGGCTTTCTCAATGCAAACCCTGCCATGCACACCATTGTTGTCAGTGTTTTCTGATGGTGGACTCATGAACATTAACAATTAGCCAGTGTGAGAGAGGCCTCAGTTGCTAGAAGTTACCCTGGGGTCCTTGTGACCTCTCCAACTGTTACAGCCTTGCTCTTGGAGGTTGATCTTTGTTGGCGACCACTCTGGGGAGGGTAACAATGGTCTTGAATTTCTCCATTTGTACACAATCTGTCTGACTGGGATTGGTGGAGTCCAAACTCTTTAGAGATGGTTTTGTACTTTCCAGCCTATGAGCTCAACAACTATTTTTCTGACGGTCCTCAGAAATCTACGTTGTCGTGCCATGATTTAACTTCCACAAAAGGGTGTGAAGAGCAGACTTGATAGATCAAGGTTCTTTAAATAAAACATGGGTGCCCACTCACACTGATTGGCATCCCATGACTGAAAAACACCTGGGCCATAATTCACGTCTATTAAATGCTAAGCCTAGGAGTGCACATATTTTGCCACTAAGAATATGTAATATTGGATCGTTTCCTCAATAAAATAAATGGCCAAGATATATTTATCTCATTTGTTTAATTGGGTCTCTTATATACTTTAGGACTGTGTGAAAAATCTGGAGATGTTTTAGGTCACATAGTTATGCAGAAATATAGAAAATTCTAAAGGGTTCACAAAACTCCAAGCACCACTGTATTTTATATCCATAGGTGTCTGTTGTAATGCAGAGGTTGAAAGCAGCATAACTGTATAAAACAATCTGGCAGTTCGTATACTGAATTCTTCTCTTTCTGTTTGTTTTCTTTAGGTAAGTCACTTGCTATGGAGGAATGAGAATATACATGTTAGATGTGGTTAAGTATCGCATCATATTCATTCTTACGTGTGGAAAAAGTGTGAGTAACTGTAAGTAGCGCATTGGGTCATGTGACATATTGCATGATGATTTCACTTAAAAACCAATCAGGCAAGCGTTTCACTGATGGAGGGTGTATCAGGCGGGATCTCGTGGTATTAAAGTCCGTTATGTGGTAAAGCTCATGATTCCTTTATACCTTTACATTCAGAGTGTTTCCAAGAGATGAGGGACTCAAGTCTCAATACTGGTTTATTGGCTTGAGTGTATCTGTAGCCGTTCACATAGAAAGCAGGACTGGACTGCCAGTGTCTCAACTCTTTGATTTTTATTTGGTGATTTTGTCATATTTAAAGATGCAAACAGTTACTTAATTATTTCAGTATTTCAAAGTGATATGAGCAGAGTTCTGACCAGGAAAACGAGAACACAGACAGAAAAAGCCCTTTCCAACAAACAGACGCGTTTCTGCACATTTCATATCCAGTAAATTATAAAAGGGACATTTCCACTCTATAAACAAGGGAAAATAATCCACCTTCATGTTGACAAATTGAGTTCGTGCATTTTCTTAGGACAATACATTATTATTCCACCATGTAGCTTTAGGTGGCTTGATGCTGTGATACACACTCCGGTCGAGTTTCGGTTGAAACATTTTTTATAGTCCAATTAGTAAAAAAGCCTTTGAATATCAAAACGAACCCATTAAAAATTGTTGAGGGAAAATGTAACATTATTGGTTTTGCCACAAGAGAAACGAAGAGCCCCCTTTAACTTGCCTCTGATCTAAATTTTCTAATGGCGGGACGCCTTTATGCAGTTTGTTTATCCGATTCGAAGCGAAGTACAGGGGGTGCTTGAAAGTTTGTGACCCTTTTAGATTTTCTAGATTTCTGCATAAATATAACCTAAACCATCATCAGATTTTTCACACAAGTTCTAAAGTAGGATTAAAGAGAAACCCAGTTATTACAAATGAGACAAAATATTCTACTTGGTAATTTATTTATTGAGGAAAATGATCCAATATTTACATATTAGTGAGTGGCCAAAAACGATGTGAACCCTCTAGAATTAGCAGTTATTTGAAGGTGAAATTAGGAGTCAGGTGTTTCCAATAATGGGATTGACAATCAGGTGTGGGGGCACCGTGTGGTTATTTAAAGACAACAGGGATCTATTCAGTCTGCTCTTCACCAGCATGCTTGTGGAAGTGTATCATGTCAAGAAAAAGGAGATTTTATGAGGACCTCAGAAAAAGAGTTGTTGATGCTCATCAGGCTGGAAAAGGTTACAAAACCATCTCTAAAGAGTTTGGACGCCACCAATCCACAGTCAGACAGATTGAAAATCAAGACCATTGTACCTCCCCAGGAGTGGTCGGACCAACAAAGATCCACTTCAAGAGCAAGGCGTTTCTGTAATAGTTGGTGAGGTACATAGGACCCCAGGGTGGTAACGTCTAAGCAACCTGAAGGCCTCTTAATCACATGGGGCTAATGTGAATGGTCCGGAGGCAAAATAAGAAGAAGACCCCCTATGAACAAACAATGGGTGTGCATGGCAGGGGTACACGGTACACGGAGGAAAGCAACTGCGCTCCAAAAGAACATTGATGCTCGTATAAAGTTTGCTAAAGATCACAGTGAACGAGCCAGAAGGGTATTGGAGAATGTTTAGTGGGATGGGATGAGACCAAAAGAGAGACTTTTTTGGATTTAAAAGAAAGTGTTCGGTTTGGAGGAAAGGAAAACACGGCATTCCAGCATAGGACCTTATCCAATCTGTGAAACTGGTTTGGTGGTTAGAGTATCATGGGGGGGGTTTTTTTATGGGCCTGTTTGCTGCATCTGGACCAGGACGGCTGCCATCATTGAGTTTTTGTAACACTGAATTCTGATTATATCAGCTATTCTAAAGAAAATGTCGGACATTCTGTCTATGAAAACTGAATCTCAAGAGAAGGGGGTCATGGAGCAAGACCAAACAACCCTAAGCACACAAAACATTCTACCAAAGAATGGTTAGAGAAGAATAAAGTTCATGTTTTGGAATGACCAAGTCAAAGTCCTGAACTTAATCCAATGGAAATGTTGTGGAAGGACCTGAGCGAGCAGCTAATGTGAGGAAACCCACCAACATCCCAGAGCTGAAGCTGTTCTGTACAGAGGAATGGGCTAAAATTCCTCCAAGCCGGTGTGCAGGACTGATCAACAGTTACAGGAAACGTTTAGCTGCAGTTATTGCTGCACAGGGGGGTCACACCAGATACTGAAAGCAAAGGGTCACTAATATGTAATATTGGATCATTTTCCTCAATTAATAAATTACCAAGTGTATTATTTTGTCTCATTTGTTTAACTGGGTTCTCTTTATCTACTTTTAGGACTTGTGTGAAAATCTGATGATGTTTTAGATCATATTTATGCAGAAATATAGAAAATTCTAAAGGGTTCACAAACTTTCAAGCACCATTGTATATCCACACAGCACTCTTGCTGCTTTATTTAGTAATTAAGACGGGCTGCAAACACTGAATCAAAGCTATCATTTCAGCATAACAAGCCGTTCTGGGAGCTACAGAAGCCTGGGTGGATCAAACGAAGGCGTGTTTTGATATGAATAGAGTAGAAACTGTGGAAAATGAGTGTTGTACTGTTTCAAAATGTTCAGTATTGATGTTCATCGATATTTTTGACAACACTTGTATGTATAAACAAATTACTAACTGTAATTCTACAGTAACATGCACAGTGCAAATGCCTGATGCATACTGTATATTCAGCTGTGTCTGATTTTCCTCCTCATAGTGGTGCTACTCATTTGAAATCAAACACTATGGACTGGGGTTTAGCCGGAAGCTATTTGCAAAAAAAACGAGTTTCAGATTGTGCGCAGGAATATTCGTGGTGCAGGCGAGACGGGTGCTGTTGACTTAATGATACTTGTCCTGTGGCTGTATATCCAGCGGACATTATGTGCTGTTCTCAGCCACTTTTAAAGGATACTGAATTGCTTTATATTGGTTCTCTCTGCGTCATTAATGAAAATGGCTCTCATTTTGCTTATTGTAATGTCCTTGAATAAGGGGAAGGTGAAGTCTTTGGAGAGTAGACAAAGGTTAGAGAGAGTAGTGTTATTACTGAAAATTGTGATGTAATTTTGTTTGATTTAATATCTAGAGCTGACTCACATAAGGGCATGAAGCCAAAGCCTTCTGTAGTCACCCTAGGATCTGAGTTTTAAAGTGACGTCAAGGTGTATTGGGAAATTCCAAATTCCGTGCTCAAAGACAATCGCTTTTGCTCTGGAAAAGAACCGAGCTGTTCACAAGCAAAGTTCTGATATCATGGATTCTGCCGTGGACTCGTACAGTACCACATTAATACTTTATAATCATGTAAACGTATTGTGTAATCTGTGACGTGTATTTTCACCATTGTTATTCTTAATTATATTAAATTATTAAGTTGGGAGAGTATGGAAAATGTCTGTAAAACAGTGTTTCTTACATTTGCTTTGACTTTAACTTCATTGCAGACAGTATGAACTCGAATGAACTCCAACTCCAACTGCAACACATTCCAAAACAAGTTGGCACGGTAAAGCATTTATCACGTTGCCATTCTTTTTCACCACACTTAAAAGACGTTTTGGCACCAAAGATACCCAGCAATTTGGTGTTTCCAGTGTTTGGTCCCATTCTTCCTGCAAAAAACAGATCTGGAATACAGTTTTTCTGACCACAATACACATTTCCACTGTGTGATGGTCCTTCCTAGATGCCTCTGAGCACAGAGAAGTTCTGGACATGGTTAACATGAGGCTTCTTATTTGCACAGTAAAGTTTTAAGTGGCATTTGTGAATGTAACTCTGGATTGTAGAGCTTGATAAAGGTTTGATAAGGTAATCCCTTGCCCCTGTGGGTCTATCAGCTATTGATGAACGATGGTTCTTGATGCAGTGCTGTCTGAGGGATCACAGGTGTTCAGCGTAAGCTTGTGCCCTTGGACTTTACGCACTGGAATTCCTCCCAATTCCTTGAATCGTTTAATGATATTATGCACTGTAGAGGGAGAAATATGTAAATCCCTTCCATTATTCTTTTGAGGAACATTATTTTTAAAAATGTCAATATTTTTTGACAAACTGGAGATCCTCTGGCCATCGTTACTCCTCAAAGACTCCACCTTACCTGGATGCTGCTTTTGTACCAAATCATGATTACAATCACCTGTTGACATCACCTGTTTGAAATCACATCATCATTTAGGTTTTTTTAATTCAGTACTAGCTCTAAATTGCCCCAATCCCAAGTTTTTTTGGGGGATGTGTTACAGGGCTGAAATGCAGGAATGGATGATGATTAACAAATGCATTAACCAGAAAAAAACTAAAGTCTCTCAGGTTCATACTGTATGCAATTAAATAGAAGTCAAAGGAAATGTCAGAAACACTGTGTTTTTTGGGGTTTTTTTCCTTTTAAATATGCAATTTCCATACTGTCCCAACTTTTTCTGATTTGGGGTTCTGTTATATTTTAAAAATATGTTCTCTCGTAATATTTATTTAGCTTCTGTTTATTTAAACTATTACTATATTCTCATTACTTATGTAACTTATTTTGATTCTACATATAACATCTAAGCTGCCCAAGGAGGTTGGGTCCTTTTTTTGATTCTTGGTCCTCACAAGGTTTCTTCCTTATAAAGTTTAGGTAGTTTTTCTTTGCCACTGTCGCCCTAGGCTTGCTCAGTTTGGGATTGGCCTTAGATATTAGAATCGATAGATAATTGTAAAGCTGCTTTGATACAATGCTCCATTATAGAAAGAAACCTTGACTTGGCATGACTACTATGTGTTATGTGTATCTTATCTCATCAAAAATTTGCAGACAGACCTGATGAACACTCGGTAAAAAGCGCTGGAGCACTCGGGTCAAAATCTTGTCGCGCTCAAATGCTCCTACATAAATATTCTGTTCGCATTTCTTTAAAAGCTGGCACTTGTGAGCCCCGAGTTATAGTCATGGTTTTGGTGCTTCTTACCTTTGGCTACTTAACAAAATCTGAAGGTCCAGTCTGGGTTAAATTGTGCAACTACAGTTAAACAGGGCTGAGGTGCATTATGGTTGCTTAATGAAGTCCATTTCCAGGGGGTTGACTCTCGTGGCTACATTCACACCGCATACATAGTGGCCCAAATTATCTTTAGTGTGATCTTCTTTTTAAGGTGACCCATATACGACATTTGTTTGAACAGTTTACGCCCCGAAACTGACACACTTGTGCGAAAGAGCAATGCTTCACGTTAGGACTGGGCAATTATTCAAAACCAACATTCTGAACAATTAACCGATTATTGATTATTTTGATTATTTCAATTTTGTCTTTTTTAATTCTGTAAATGCTTTTTAAAAATTCTCTTAATACGTTCCCTGCTACACAATATGAAAAAGATTCAAGAAGGTAGAAGGAAATAACCGATGCCACATTCTACAAAATCACAATGGATTTCAATTGGTTGAAATATTCAATAAATAACCATTTACCAGTTTTAGTAGAACATGTTCACAGTACAAACCTACAATGGTGCTTGAAAGTTTGTGAACCCTTTAGAATTTTCTACATTCCTGCATAAATATGACCTAAAATATCATCAGATTTTCACACAATTCCTAAAAGTAGATTAAGAGAACCCAGTTAAACAAATGAGACAAAAATATTATGCCTGAACACTTATTTATTGAGGAAAATTATCAAATATTACATATTAGTGAGTGGCAAAAGTATGTGAAATGGGATGACAGTCAGGTGTGAGTGGGCACCCTGTTTTATTTAAAGAACAGGGATCTATCAAAGTCTGCTCTTCACAACACGTTTGTGGAAGTGTATCATGGTAAGAACAAAGGAGATTTCTGAGGAGCTCAGAAAGAGTTGTTGATGCTCATCAGGCTGGAAAGGTTAAAAAACCATCTGTAAAGAGTTTGGACTCCACCAATCCACAGTCAGACAGATTGTGTACAAATGGAGGAAATTCAAAACCATTGTTACCCTCCCCAGGAGTGGCCGACCAACAAAGATCACTCCAAGAGCAAGGCGTGTAATAGTTTTGGTGAGGTCACAAATGACCCTGGCAGGTAAGCTTTCATAAGCAACTGATGAGGCCTCTCTCACATTGGCTAATGTTAATGTTCATGAGTCCACCCATCAGAAGAACGCTGAAACAACAATGGTGTGCATGGCAGGGTTACAGGCAGAAAGCAGCCACTGCTCTCCAAAAGAAACATTGCTGCTCGTCTGCAGTTGCTAAATGATCATGTGGACAAGCCAGAAGGCCTATTTGAAGAATGTTTTGTGGATGGATGAGACAAAAATAGAACTTTTAATGGTGTAAACGAAATTATTTATATTATATAGAATTGATTATATTTAGAGTAAGGAAACACTGCATTCCACATAAAGAACCGGATCCCATCAATGTAATGAAACATGGTGTTGTGTAGTATCATGGTTTTGGGCCTGTTTTTGCTGCATCGTGGGCATGACGAGCTTGCCATCATTGATGGAACAATGGATTCTGAATTTATATCAGAGAATTCTAAAGAACAATTTTTATGGACATCTGTCCATGAACTGAATCTAGATCAAGAGAGAAGGTGGGTCATGCAGCGAGACAACGACGACCATAAGCAACACAAGCCGTTACTACCGGAAAGAATGGTTACAGAAGAATAGAGTTCATGAGTTTTGGAATGGCCAAGTAAATCAAGTCTTTACCTTAATCCAATGGAAAAATGTTTGTGGAAGGACCTGAAGCGAGCAGCTAAGCCGGCTAACTGTGAGGAAACCCCCAACATCCCAGAGCTGAAGCTGTTTTTCTGTACGGAGGAATGAGGCTAAAATTCCTCCAAAAAAGAAACCGGTGGTGCAGGACTGATCAACAGTTACATAGGAAACGTTTATAGCTGCAGTTTATTGCTGCCACAGGGGGGTCACACCAGATACTGAAGAAGCAAAGGCTCCAACATACTTTTGCCACTCACTAATATTGTAATAATTGGATCATTTTCTTTCCTCCAATAAAAATAATGACCAAGTATAATATTTTTTGTCTCATTTGTTTAACTGGGTTCTCTTTCTACTTTTTAGGACTTGTGTGAAAATCTGATGATGTTTTAGTCACATTTATACAGAAATATAGAAAATTCTAAAGACTTTCAAGCACCCCTGTATATCATTGAACTCTGAGACAAAAAAGCAACAACAACAATAAAAACTCGTGATACTGAGAGGAGATCATATCGCTCGCCAGAAATAAACAATCAAAGAAACAGTCACTTCTTTAATGTTCATGTCAAAAAGAGCACGTTATTCAGCGAAGTCCACTTCTTTAAACTTTATTTTAAGCTTTTATTTTCCTTGACACTGCAGTCACGTTCTCCCATGGCCACGTTCGGCCATTTCTTCAGAAGGTACCTCAAACACGGTGTGGTTGCTATATGTGCCTTGTAATTTTGTTTGCACAGAGACGTCACCCAAAATATTTATGAGGTCAGTTACTACACTATCCCACCACTTACAACCTCCCTCAGTGCTATCGTCCATTTTCCCTTCTCCTCAGCGCGCATTTATGATGACTGGCGAGTTAGAATGACGTAAAAATCGAATGAATTTCGATTGCAGTGCCACGTATCAGAATATGTATCTGATTTCAGTACCTGGTCGGAACTGAAAATGTCACATTCCGATTTTTTTTCCTGTACCATGTTTCAGCTGGCAACAAGTTATTTACCCCTAACTGATGCAGTGAGTAGCTTCTCATTTGTTAAACAACCATGTCGTAAGACACGTCCTGTGGTTGTGGAAAAGATGTTCATCTGTTACAGAAGGGTCAGATTGTGAAAGAGTGGTTCTGGAGCATGAGCCATCATTATCACACATGGATTGGCCACCACAGAGTCCAGACCTGAACCCCATTGAGAATCTTTGGGATGTGCTGGAGGAGACTTTGTGCAGTGAAACAAATCTCCCATCAACCATACAAGATCCTGAGGGAAAAATGAATGCAACTCTGGACAGAAATAAATGTTGTGATGTTGCAGAAGCTGGTGGAAACGATGCCACACGAATGCGTGCCATAATGAAAGCTAAAGGCGGTCCAATAACATATTAGAGTGTAACCTTTTTTTTGGCCAGGCAGTTTAATAGTGACTTTTATTTGTGTAAACTCTGCTTTCTGGTCATTAAAGGCCTAACCTGCTCCTCCATTTTCTCCTTTAGCCCCCTGCTGGCATTTTTCTGCCTTACATACAGTATGTTGTAGGGGTGGAGCAAAATTTTGATACGGCAATTTATGGTATCGTTTGCTTGTGTGATAAATTATCGATATGCTGGCACCAAATATTGATATTTTTAAATAGGACTTTCTCCAGTTTGACTTGCTTGCAGGATGCAATAATTTTATTCTTTGGATGAGTAAGAACTTTCTTGAGTTTAATAGGAATAAGACCGAGGTAATGTTGTTTGGCTCTGCAACTACTCTAAAGATCTCCAGTCCCTTCAGTATGTTCACTGATGGATCTACTCTGTGCTGCTAGGGTGGTCAGGAATCTTGGGTTTTGTTTTTGTTATTTTGCTCTTTCCTTTCAACAACATGTAAATAATTTGGTCAAAACAGCATTTTTTCCATTTAAAAAGTACAGCACGTCTTCGTCCTGCACTTCTGTTTTCAGCAGCTGAATTTGTTGATACGTTCGTATTTTTCTCGCTTAGATTATTGTAATGCTCTTTTGTTTGGCCTAGCCAAGAAACAAATCGAGCGAATTCATATATATATATATATATATATATATATATATATATATATAATTTTTTTTTTTTTTCTTTTTTCCTGTGACAATATGATCTCTCTTGAGCCAATGATATATAAAGACACAGGAAGGTCTGCTCGTCTGTGCATTTAGCCGCCAAGAGCCATCAAGTCTTATTTTAATTAAGAGAATAATCTCTTCTCAAGCTGTCATAACGAAATCTACCTGTAAACACTTCTGTAAAGCTGCTTTTGGGAATTGCCAAAGCAGAGCCATTGCAAGATTAGCTGGGAGTTACCCCTCGGAGAGTGTGGCAAGCCAACAAAGACTGTGGCAACCACAATGACTCATCCCAAAAGTGCAGGATGTGTAAGCCCAGTCAAGTTCTTCCACACTGAAGGGTCTTGATTTTTCTTCAAACGTGCCAAAACAATGAATCTCATCACCAAATTCAGATGTTTTTAGGGATGGGGTTTGACTTTATTCTGAGGACTTTTGCAATCAGAGCAGACTTTCCCGCAGGTCACTGGCACTGATTATAGTGTTTTGCTTACCTACCAGACCAGCCTGATTCTATCAGTGTGTTTTCATGGTCTTCCTAATTTCATCATGAACAAGCCAATTTAACTTCTAAATTCTTTATGGTATTTTGCACAGTGAAAATTGCAAAAGGACATTTTTAGATCAATATTAGTCTCCTCCTAACATCCGAGAGGCACTTATCTCTGATTTCAGGTCCTAAGGCAGCTGCCGAGAGTAGCCAATGACTGTTGAAATAAGTACATCACTGAGTGCCTTTACATGCACTTACTAATCCGAGCACTGCAGAAAATCAGATTTTGTCAGTAATCCGATCGAGTATTCATGCACTTAGGTAATCAGATAATGGGCAAAGGGCAATAATCGGATTTCTATCTTGCAGCCAGCCAGTAATTTTACAGAAGTATGTGATGTAAACTTCAGACATTCTTCATTTTCTCGAGCATATGCTGTGTTTCAGACTTACCAAAAGTATCTAGTAGCCAGTTCGTGGAAGCTGCGTTTAATTCCAGGGTTGGCAGGTCATGCCAGAGAAATCTATGAAACCAGGTCTATGAAAACAAGACCAAAAGAAGCGACGTCTCTTTGAATATGCAGACCTGGCAACCGTGTTGCATGGGCAGGCTGAGAAAACCGATTGAAATCACAGTATGAGTAGAGATTTACATTTACATTTACAGAATTTAGCAGACGCCCTTCAATCCAAGCAATTGTGGGTTAAGCTCCTTGCTCAAGGACCCAACAGTGGCAGCTTGGCAGAGGTGGGATTTGGGTCATAGTCCAGTACCTTAACCGTTGGGCTATCACAGAGATGCACCGATTGCAATTTTCTTGGTCGATTTCCTTTTTTTTTTTTTTACATTTGACCGGCTGTTTCAGATATTCTTTCTAAGAATTAAATTAACGACAGCATACAGAAACAATTACTAAACAAAAATAGTAGGAGCTGTTGTGTTGTACTCTCACTAGCTTCAGCTTTGTGGCACTGGCCACACAAATATCAAACACTGCAAACTTGTTCAAAGTGTACTTTTATTACAGCCTTGATAAGAGCCTTTTACCAGTTAGTGCAAGGGTACAAGTACAAGCAAAGACGCTGATTTGAAGCTCACCCCACAGGTAGCAGCGTACACCAACCAACACGGTAAGTCATACATACGTTTAGTGCTCAGACGAACTCAAACGTTTCTGCTTTGTAACCAGCCAATAAACTCAGAAATATGCGACGTAAACGTCGAACGTTAATATTAAATATTCAAATTATTCAGTTTATTGTGTATAAACTGCGTTTCAGAGTCTCTCCAAAGTGTTCGATAGCCGTTACTCTGCCTGTAATTCCGTAGTGCGTTTAATTCCGGGGTTGCCAGATCCAGCGATAAAAAAATCGG
>JAJAGP010003382.1:42500-75568 GCA_025084515.1 Ancistrus triradiatus | reverse complement strand
TGAGTCTTGGTCCTCCCAAGGTTTCTTCCTAGAACTAGGGAGTTTTTCCTTGCCACTGTCGCCCTAGGCTTGCTCAATTTGAGATTGGACGTAGTTATTAGGAGATAATCTAAACCTGTAAAGTTGCTTTGAGACAATGCTCCATTGTAAAAAGCGCTATATAAATAAATCTGACTTGACTTGACTTGACATGTGTTAGAATGGCCCAGTCAAAGTCCAGACCTAAATCCCATTGGGAATCTGTGGCAAGACCTGAACATTGCTATTCACAGACACTCTCCATCCAATTTAAGTGAGCTTGAGCTATTTTGCAAAGAAGAATGGGCAAAAATGTCAGCCGCTAGATATGCAAATCTGGTAGAAACATACCCCAAAGGACTTTCAGTTGTAACTGCAGTCAATGGTTGTCCTACAACGTATTAACTCTGGGGGACTGAATACAAATGCGCGCCACACTTTCCAGATTTTTATTTGCAAAAATGATTGAAAACCAGTGTATTATTTTCTTTTCCATTCACAATTACTTGGTACTTTGTGTTGGTCTATTACATAATGTGAAAAAGTTAAATGGGTATGAATAGTTATTCACGGCACTGTATGTAAGACATTTGTTCTGACAAAAGTATTTTATCTTAGGTATTTGTATCTTTTAAAGTAAAAATACTGTATATTATTTTGTTGGTACATGTCTGAGAGCATGAATGAACTTGTGTTTGTCCACAATGCTTGGAAAAATATAAGAATAATATTAAGTTTGAGTTCATTTCTCCTTCACTGCAGAGCCAGGCATTAAACACAGAGAAGCAGATTAAAGAAGAGTTTAGGAAGCTTCACCAGTTTCTCCATGATGAAGAAGCAGGCAGGATATCAGCACTGAGGACTGAGGAGGAGCAGAAGAGTCAGACGATGAAGAAGCAGATTGAGAGGCTGAGCAGAGACATTGCACTAATTTCAGACACAATCAGAGAAATAGAAAAGGAGATGAGTCTGGATGATATCACGTTCTTACAAGTAAGGATGGTTTAGTCTGTGTATAAACACTACAGCGCTCTCAGTAATCATGTTCACTCAGATCTGCTTTGTTGTTTTACAGAACTACAAGACCACAGTAAAAAGGTGAGCCGTGTGCTTCCTGTCTCTTATTCCATTCCCCGTTCCTAAAGCAGCCCCACAGCACTGACTCTGGAGTGTGATTACAGATCTCAGCTCACAGTGCAGAATCCAGAGGAACCTTCAGGAGCTCTGATCCATGTGGCTGAACATCTGAGCAACCTCAAGTTCAACGTCTGGGAGAAGATGCAGAACATCGTTCAGTACAGTCAGTTTGAATTTCATTCTCTTCTTTCTGTATGTGTGATCAGCATACACAAACAGACACTAGTAATGTACTTCACTCAATTATAATTGTGTGTTTGGGTTTTCTTCAGCATCCATAACTCTGGACCCCAACACTGCCCATCCTGTCCTCCTCCTGTCTGATGATCTGACCAGTGTAAGACGCAGTGATCAGACACAGGAGCTTCCTGATAATCAAGAGAGATTTGAAAAACGTGGTTGCATCCTGGGCTCTGAGAGCTTTGACTCAGGAACACACTGCTGGGACGTGGAGGTCGGAGACAGTACCAAGTGGATGATGGGTGTGATTTCAGAATCAGCAGAGAGGAAAGGTGATATCCTTCTCAGGGATGGACTCTGGTTTATGTGTTATTGTAATCGTGAGTACGTAGCATTTGCTTCACCAGAGCTAGACAGCTTCCTCTCTGTACCTGAGAAACTCAGGAGGATCATAGTGAAGCTGGACTGGGAGAGCGGAACACTGTCCTTCATCAACCCACTCACTAACGTGAACATACACACGATCACACACAGGTTTACTGACAAACTACGTCCACTGTTTGTTCTGGGTTGTAATTTATCTCCTCTACAGATCCTCCCACTTAAGAAGTAGCACAAAGAACCATTCTGATAATATTAAGAGTCAGACTGGACTGAATGGTTTTGTTTTTAGACTATGAACCAGAAGATCCAGTTTTCAAGCATTTCTAGGATTGTAGACATGTTGTACACACAGACACACACATACACACACACAAACATATATATATTTCAATATAGTGGTACCTTAGTTCTCAACCACCTCGTAACTTGATGAATTCGGGTCTGACACATTTTTACTAGAAAAATTTGTCTCATTCTCGTCGCACTTGTTAATCTTGTATATGAGTCGAGCCGCACAACTCATTCCAGCTGAATCGCGATTCATGATTCACGATTCAGAACACAGTGATTCAGTGATTCAGGTTCACAATAGCTCTCAGAGAAGATCTGTGCTGTGTTTATCATGTTTTTCTTTATTTTTACATGTACAGTACTGTATTTTTAGTTCAAATAAGTGTCCACGGGCCATAAAAAGGCTGGTTTATAAGAGCCAACTGAAAGCAGAACAGGAACTGAATGTTACAGAAAACAGGCTGCAGTTAGCTTTTACTTTTCACTTTCAATCCATTACACATTAAATTACATAAGGTTTTTCAACACTTTTTTAAGTCCATAACTTACATAATATTATATTATATTGTTATATTATATGTAAGATATTTTAATTTCTACTATTAGTATTATTATTATTGTTATTATTATTATTATTATTATTATTATTATTATTATTATTATTATTATAATACTTTACTATAGATTATATTTTAATGGTTAAGAATCTATTTCTAGTGATTTTATTCATCTTGACAAATATTGTAATGTGCACTAGTTTGAACCCACTGGCAGATAATTTTGATTCTTTATAGAAATAAAGACCTGATTGAAATACATTGATGTATTTTTTATGAATATGACCTTCTACACCTGCAGAGTCAGTGTTCATCAATGAGACTTGAGTGTTGAGTTGAAGGCAACTGAACATCTTCTTGGTTGCTGAAGATGTTTCACCTCTCATCCGAAAGGCTTCTTCAGTTCTAGAAACTGATAGGGAGTCGAGGGTATTTAACCTTAGTGGGGGTGCCACCTTGCAGGTGGTCCTGAAAGTCCTTGACACAGTTTGACAGTGCATGAGTTGTTAGGATCACAGGCACTAAGGTGTGTCCCATTAGTGAGTCATTGCCCCACCCTGCCATCATGTGAGCCGTTGGAGTCACATGGGTCGAATGGGGGTTAAACCTCCTAGAAAGGGATCTCAAGACTGCTTTGTAGGTGGCAGATGGCTGATGACATAAACCACCTTCTCTGTTCAATGATGGTTGTTCTAATTGAACATAAATCGCCTCTTTCACACCTCTCTCAAACCATCTGTCTTGAAGAAGCCTTTTGGATGAGAGGTGAATCGTCTTCAACAACCAAATACTAAATACTTTTTTTGCCCCACTGTGTGTGTGTATATATATATATACAGGTAGTCCTCGGAATACGACGGTCTCGAGTTAAGACGTTTCGTGGTTACGACACATCTCCCATTTACTGTATAAAGCCTTGTTTCGACTTAAGTGGTTTTGCGTTGTAAACGTCATAACGCAAACTTCGTGTTTGATATTCGCGGCGGAAGAATAAACGGTTACGCGGCTCGTTTTTTGGTAATTACCGTGTTAGGATAGGTGTTAGGATAGGATAAGTGCTTACAGTATGCTATTTACCGTATTTTCCGGGTTATAAGATGCAATATCAATGATCGACTGCTAATGGACCTATTTTCATACATAAAGCGCACTGGGTTATATGGCACATGAAATGAAACAAAACTCTTAAGTTCCGTCGGAAACTCAGTTTGGTCTTCTTTACCTGGCGCATGGCGTTTTCTTGCTTCCTCCACTTCCGTACCATTGATTCGTTAATGCTGAATTCGCTCGCAGCTGCTCTATTTCCGTGTTGTATTGTGTGACTGATAGTGTTGAGTTTGAAATCCGCTTCGAAAATAAATGAATGAATGCACATACGCTAATGTTGAAGCACATACCGTATTACTCCACGATTCTGCGCACTACGGTTGCCATAAGCTTCGTAACCTACCAAGACCGTGCTAAAACATTTTGACAGATTTTTGAGCACCGTGTACCATCTACAATCGGTTCTAGGTCAGAAAGCACTACCAGAATAAAGTCATACATTAGGCGCACCGCATTTTAAGGCACACTATCGTTTTTTGAGACAATTAAAGGATTTTAAGTGCGCCTTATGGTCGGAAAATTACGGTACGTACAGTATGTACGTGTGTTCCGACTTACACCAAAAATCGGTTTACGACGCCACCTAGGAACGGATCTCCGTCGTAAGTCAAGGACTACCTGTATATATATATATATATATATATATATATGTGTGTGTGTGTGTGTGTGTGTGTGTGTGTGTGTGTGTGAGGTGTTTAAGATTGCTTGGAGGAACAGCAACGCAGAGTATAAGCATGCCCTCACTAAAGCTAAAGCTGCATACTTCTCCTCAGTCATAGAGAAAAATAAGGATAATCCAAGATTTCTCTTTAATACAGTCTCCAAATTAACAGAAAAGCCTACAGAAAGGGATACTCACATTCTGTGTAATTTTAACAGTAATGATTTTATGACATTCTTTAATGATAAGATAGAAAACATTAGGCATTAAACATCACCAAATTATTCAGCAACCTTCCAGATGCAGCACTAGTGAAGACATCTGTTTAATTAGCTGTAAATCAAGACTAGAATCTTTTACCCCAATTACTAATACTGAAGTATCCGCACTGATTAGCTCGTCTAAGTCATCAACATGTTTATTAGATCCAATTCCTACACGTTTACTCAAAGAAGTGATAAATAGTATTATAGAGCCACTGTTAGTTATTTTAAATTCATCCCTTACCTTTGGTTATGTGCCCAAATCCTTTAAGTGTGCCGTTATCAAAACACTGATTAAAAAAGCCAGTCTTTACCCTTGTGTGATATCTAATTATAGATCAATTTCAAATCAACCGTTTCTGTCCAAAATCTTAAAAAAAGGCCGTCTATCAGCAGCTCTGCAGTTACTTCCAAAGGAATGGTATTTACGAAACATTTCAGTCTGGCTTCAGGCCCCATCATACAGTCGTATGAAAAAGTTTGGGCACCCCTGATAATTTTCATGATTTTAGTTTATAAATCATTGGTTGTTCAGATCAGCAACTTGAGTTAAATATATCATATAGCAGATGAAGACAATGATATTTGAGAAGTGAAATGAAGTTTATAGGATTTACAGAAAGTGTGCAGTAATTATTCAAACAAAATTAGGCAGGTGCATAAATTTGGGCACCCCAACAGAAAAATTACATCAATATTTAGTAGATCCTCCTTTTGTAGAAATAACAGCCGCTAAACGCTTCCTACAGCTTCCAGTCTGGATTCTGGTTGAAGGTGCTTTGGACCATTCATTCTTTAGACCAAACATCTCCAGTTTTCCGTCAGGTTTTGATGTTTTCTGAGCATGGAACAGCCCACATTTTCAGTAATATTCATGTCTGGGGACTGAGATATGGCCATGTCCAGAACGTTTGTACTGGTTCCTCTGCATGAATGGCCTTAGTAGATAGATTTGAGCAGGGTTTGGGGTCGTTGGCCTCGGTGCAAGTTCAACTTTGTCACTGATTCTTGAACATTGTTCTCAAGAGTCTGCTGATATTAACTGGAATCCATGCGACCCTCAAGATTGCCTGTACCTGCACTGGCCACACAGCCCCACAGCATGATGGAACCACCACCAAATTTTACTGTGGGTAGCAAGTGTTTGTCTTGGGAATGCTGTGTTCTTTTTCCACCATGCATATCGCTTATTGTTATGTCCAAATAACTCCATTTTAGTTTCATCAGTACACTGCACTTTATTCCAAAATGAAGCTGGATTGTCCAAATGTGCTGTAGCACACCTCAAGTGACTCTGTTTGTGGCGTGTCTGCAGAAAAGGCTTCTTCTGCATTACTCTCCCATACAGCCTCTCCTTGTGCAAACTGCTCTGAATAGTTGAACGATGCACAGTGACACCATCTGCAGCAAGATGAGGTTGTAGGTGTTTGGACCTGGTCTGTGGCTTGACTATGACTGTTCTCACCATCCTTTGCATCTGCCTATCTGAGATTTTTCTTGGTCTGCCACTTCGGGAGTTCCTTAACTAGAACTGTGCCTGTGGTCTTCCATTGCCTCACTGTTCCTCACAGTGGAAACTGACAGCTGAAATCTCTGAGATAGCTTTTTGTATCCTTCCCCTGAACCATGATGTTGAATAACCTTTGTTTTCAGGCCATTTGAGAGTTGTTTTGAGGCTCCAATTTTGCCACTTTTCAGAGAAGATAAAAAGAGGAGAAAACTTCCAATTGGCCACCTTAACCCTTTATCATAGTTGGACTCACTTGTGTATGTAGATCAAGGGTCAGTGAGCTTACAAAACATATTTTGTGTTCCAATAATTAGTGCTAAAGGTATTCAAATGACAAGGGTGCCCAAATTTATGCACCTGCCTAATTTTGTTTGAATAATTACTGCACACTTTCTGTAAAACCTATAAACTTAATTTCACTTCTCAAATATCACGGGTTCATCTGCTATATGATATATATGGAGTAGGAAGAAGGAGTTTCTATTACCTGAAATTTGCTGAGCTGGACAACCAATGAATTTATAAAGAAAAATCATGAAAATTATCAGGGGTGCCCAAACTTTTTCATACCACTGTAGTACTGAAACAGCATTAATTAGGGTACTAAATGATTTATTAATGTCCTCAAAAAATGCATGCGTTTCTTTTCTTGTTCTTTAAGATTTAAGTGCAGCATTTGACACTACAGATCATGATGTTTTACTAAACAGACTAGAAAATACTGTAGGTATTAAGGAATTGGCACTTTCTTGGTTTAAATCCTACTTGACCGACCGGTACCAGTTTGTTCATATAAATAATCTAAGGTCTAAGCTCTCAAAAGTGAAGTATGGCGTGCCTCAGGGGTCGGTACTTTTATTCTCTCTGTACATGCTGCCACTAGGCTCAGTTATTCATAAACATGGCATTAGTTTATACTGCTATGCAGATGATACACAGCTGTACATATCAGCCAAATCAAATGACAGCCTTACAATCAACATAATTGAGGGCTGTGTAAAGGAAATAAAAGACTAGATGTTATTTAATTTTCTCTTACTTAACTCAGATAAAACTGAGGTTTTATTAGTGGGACTCAAGGCTGTGAGAGACAGGTTGGCTACATCTATACTAAATCTAGATGGCTGTCCAGTATTGCCCAGTCCGTTTGTAAAAAACTTAGGTGTCATATTTGATTCAGATCTCTCTTTGATGCACACATTAGCAACATCACTCGAATTGCTTTCTTTCAGTTACGTAATATCGCTAAACTTAGAAATATTCTCTCTTTTAATGATGCAGAGAAACTGGTTCATGCGTTTAAACCTCAAGTTGGGTTACTGTAACGCCTTACTTACTGGATGCTCTAGTAAATCTATAAATAAACTTCAATTAGTTCAGAATGCAGCCACCCTAGTGCTAACTCAAACTAAAGAATTTGATCATATCACTCCTGTTCTATCATCACTACACTGGTTACCAGTTAAATTCCACATTGATTACAAAATACTTCTTATAACTTATAAAGCTCTACATGGCCTGGCCCCACATTATCTGAGTGAACTCTTAGAGTCTTACAATCCAGCTCGTCTATTTCATTCGCAGGGTACAGGACTTCTTTTAGTTCCTAGAATTAAAAAAGTCACAGCGTTATTTGACCTAGCCTAGCCTAGTCATGTCCATGTCTTGTTCATGCCATGTTATCTAGCCAGGCCTAGCCATGTTCATGATGTCTTGCTTTAGTAATTTGATCTAATGTAGTCTAGCTATGTCCATGTCTTGTTCATGCCATGTTATTTAGCCAGGCCTAGCCATGTTCATTATGTCTTGATTTTGTTATTTGCCTAGCCTAGCCATGTCTGTATCTTTTTCATGTCATGTTATCTAGCCAAGCCTAGTCATGCTCTTTATGCCTTGTTTTTGTTCTTGACCTAGCCTATCCCAGTCTTGTCCATGTTTTGTTCATGCCACATTATCTAGACTAGCCTAGCCAGGTTCTCTGTGTTTTGCTTTTGGTGATTGAACAGTCTCGAATTCTCGTTACGTTAGTAACCTTCCCTAGTATTCCTGGGTCCAGGTTGACTTTTGGTTGTTGGTTGTGCCTGGACAACTCTTTTGTTTAATAAATTATTGCCTGCCTTGAACTGAGATCTGCATCTGAGATCATGCCTCGCCGCCCCCGTGACAACAGCAGGGGGAAAGGCTTTATTCATATATGGCCCCCCAACTATGGAATAAACTTCCCGCTTTAGTTTGGGACTCAGACACTCAAATTTTTAAGTATAGCTAAAGACACACTTATTTACACAGGTTTTTGGCTAGATTTAGACTGGGATGCATGGCGCGGGTCGCTGGGGCCAAAGTCTGGAGTCATGTCTGGTCTGACTGTCTTGTCCTTTAGCCAGGAGTGTCGGTGTGGGTGGTCTGGCTGAACTGGGCTTCAGTCCTCTTGATCTTGATTTGTGCATCCTTGCCATAGACTAAGGGCAGAGCTGGGGGTTCTTAGTCAAAGAGTCTTATGCTGATCAGAGACTTTGGGTTGCTGTCTTCTGTCTCCCGTGGGTTTGCCGATGCCTCATGTGATCCCTCTTGGCTGTGTTACCTACCAGTTCTCCTCTTTCTAGCTATCCTGCTATAGGTAATGTTGCGGGGGTCTCATGCTATATGTGGCAAACTTACAGGAAACGTTTGACCTCTGTCATTGCCAACAAAGGTTATGTTACAAAGTATTGAGTTGAAATTTTGTTATTGACCAAATACTTATTTTCTACCATAATTTACAATTAAATTATTTAAAAATCCCACAATCTGATTTCCTGGATTTTTTTTTTCATTTTGTCTCTCATAGTTGAAGTGTACCTATGATAAAAATTAGACCTCTCTCATCTTTCTAAGCAGAAGAACTTGCACAATCAGTGGCCGAATTAAAAGCTTTTTTTTGCCCACTGTATGTGTATATACAGTGGGGCAAAAAAGTATTTAGTCAGTCACTGATCTCATGATACATGGCCCCGTTCATTCTTCCTTTGACACGGATCAGTCGTCCTGTCCCCTATGCAGAAAAACAGCCCCAAAGCATGATGTTTCCGCCCCCATGCTTCACAGTAGGTATGGCGCAACTCAGAATTCTTCTTCCTCCAAACACTGCGAGTTGAGTTTTTACCAAAAAGTTCTATTTTGGTTTCATCTGACCACATGATATTCTCCCAATCTTCTTCTGGATCATCCATATGCTCTCTGGAAAACTTCAGATGGGCCTGGACATGTACTGGCTTAAGCAGGGGGACACGCCTGGCACTGCAGGATCTGAGTCCCTCTCAGCGTAGTGTGTTACTGATGGTAGCCTTTGTTACGTTGGTCTCAGCTCTCTGCAGGTCATTCATCAGGTCCCTCCGTGTAGTTCTGGGATTTTTGCTCACTGTTGTAGCGTTAATAGCTGGATCAACAGTCATATAGTCATTCAAGGTCTGGCTACCCTCTTCCCCCACCAAGTCACAAACATTATGACACTTCGGAATGCAAATGGCCACCATCTGGACAGAGTCTCCCCACTGAGTGATGGCCACATCAACCCCAGCCTCTTCTCGAACCAACAAAAACTGGGGGTCTGGCTTAACGGGCCAGTTAACCTATGCATCTCGCCATCGTAAAATAAGCCAATGTATTAGTCTTAAAAGGATTTCTGACAGTTACCACCCCAGACTCACCCCTTCCCAAGAGAAATCTGCCCTAATTTCTCCAAAAAAAAACAAATATGCCTACTCTCTTGTTGCTTTTACGACCCCTTTTTCAGTCTGGCTGGAGTCAGGGAGGACACCCCTGGAATTTACGACACAAGGATTTCAGCCTTACTTTTAAAGACATACTTTTTAATAATAGTATTAAACTTTTATTGGGAACAGATTATCTTTGCCTGGAACACTCAATTAGAAAACACATGAGAACTGCTTCATAACTATCTATCGTATCTATCTATCATACGTAACTATTTATCTCATGCAAAGGAATTGATCGGGGATATTCATCGTACCCCTATATATAATCATATATATATGCCTGTCACTGATTGCTCATGTATTTACATATCTATTTGGTTAATGTTTTAATATAGTGAACATTCTATACGTAATATGGTCCAGTTTGTGTTATGCTTAGAAATAATAGCATATTTTCTCTACAGGGCGTCGTTTATAGATCGCTCGTGTTTTAATAACTAATTACACTTAAAAAGGACCAGAAATGAAATTGTTATTCAGAATGTACTGTATCCTACATCTGGTATTGATCGTATTATCATTTGTTTAAGGAATAGCAAATGTATGTACTGTAGTTAGAATGACTTAACGATGTCCTAGTTTATGAATTCAAGGTGCCCTTCACTAAATCTGTAACTTTGAGGATTTTTGGTTCTTCTGTGATACTTTTAGACATCCTAGATATGTAAAAATATATTAATCCAGCTTATAGCTTCTGTAGCAGCCCATACCAACATATGGTGAAAAGAGGAGGGATTTGATGATGAGTCAACTTCTGTTTGGCTAAACCCTTTTGACCTCGCCTGATCGCTTATGTCAGACGCATACAAAACTAGGCGCGGGCTAGCAGCGTGCATGTCTTTGTCTTAGTCTCCGTTCCTTTTATGTCTTAGTTGGTGTTTCGTACTTAAGTTCGTTTTGTCAAAGTTTCCTTTCCTTTGTTTTAAACTTCTTTACGTTTCATTTTATGTATAAGTCTTTTTTTCTTCAGCAGTTCAGCAGTGCCGAATTAGAAATTAAGCCGACGAAAGTAGTTAAATGACCAACCAGCCAAGATCTCCTTCACGCTCTACCATGCTCATATATCCTAGTTTTTCAAGTCTTTTGAAGCTCGTGGTGCTAGAACGCATCAAGTCCACCTTTATCTGTGGCCAGGATAAAAATCTGAGTTGTACACACGCTGTAACGCCCAGAGGCGAGAGGAACGAGGAGACGAACGCAGGTTCCAAAATAAAGGGGTTTTATTTATAATATAACCAAATAAGGGAGACACAGCGAACAGAAAAGAAAGGGAACCGAAAACGGGTGTGGAACATAAACAAGACCGAGGTCGCAAAACGGGTGGAAACTAAACACAACAGGGAAATAGGTCAAACGGCATGATACCTGGAAGGGACGTGGAGCGGAGGGACGTGATAGGCGGCGAGGCAAGGAGGGACGCGATAGTCAGGATGACGATCTGGGGAAACAGCATAAAGCGAGACACGTAGAAACGTGGCTGGCGTGGGAACATCAATAATTCGCGCCACAGCTCTGAGCGCGCCCGCTTATATGGGAAGCCTCGCAGCTGTAGGTGATCAGTAATCCGAACGCGGGGCTTCCCGATAAGTTCAAGCATTTGGCGGTGCGCGCTGGAGCTGGGCGTGACAGAGCCCTCCCCCCCCCACGGAGTCAGAGTCGGAGCTAGGACTCCAAAACGGGACCCCCAGGCGCACGTTCAGCTCAGGGGGTCCGCCAGCAGTCAGGCGGCTGGCGAGCAGAGTCGACTAGGCAATGCTGGAGAGCAGAGTCGACGAGGCGATACTTGAGAGCAGAGGCGACGAGGCGACGCTTGAGAGCAGAGGCGACGAGGCGATGCTGCAGAGCCTGAGTCCGACGAGGCCGACTCTTTGAGGAGTGAGTCAACGGTCGACTCTTTGAGAGCTGAGTCGACGAGGCGACGCTTGAACAGCAGAGACGAGGCGGGACTCTTGACAGCAGAGACGAGGCGGCGCGCCTTACAGCATAGATGAGGCGACGCTTGAAGAGCTGAGTCGCGAGGCGACGCTTGAGAGCTGAGTCGACGAGGCGACGCTTGAAGCGAGTCGACGAGCCTACGCTGCAGAGCTGAGTCGACGAGGCGACGCTTTGCGACTGAGCGACGAGGCGACGCTGCAGAGGCTGAGTCGACGGAGGCGACGCTTGAGAGCAGAGGCGACGAGGCGACGCGCAAGCTGAGTCGACGAAGCGACGCTTGGAGAGCTGAGTCGACGAGGCGATGCCGTGAGAGCTGAGTCGACAGGCGACCTTGACAAGCAGATACGAGGCGGCGACGCTGACAGAGAGACGAGTCGGCGAACTCTTGACCAGCAGAGACGAGCGACGCTTGAGAGCTGAGTCGACGAGGCGACGCTTGAGAGGCTGCGTCGACGAGGCGATGCTTGAGAGCTGAGTCTACGAGGCGACGCTGCAGAGCTGATCGACGAGGCGACGCTGCAGAGCTGAGTCGACTAGGCGACCTGCAGAGCTGAGTCGACGAGGGAGACGCTTGAGAGCAGAGGCCCGATGAGCGACGCTGCAGAGCTGATCGACGAGGCGACGCTTGAGAGCTGAGCGACGAGGCTACGCTGAGAGCTGAGTCGACGAGGCGACGCTTGACAGCAGAGTCGAGGCGCGACGCTTGCAGCAGAGACGAGGCGGCGACGCTTGACAGCAGATACTAGGCGACGCTTGGAGCTGATTCGACGAGGCGACGCTTGAGAGCTGATCGACGAGGCGACGCTTGAGAGCTGAGTCGACGAGGCGACACTGAGAGCTGAGTCACGATGCGACGCTGAGAGGCAGAGTTCGAACGAGGCGATGCTTGAGAGCTGAGTCGATGAGGAGATCGCTGCAGAACTGAGTCGACGAGGCGACTCTTGAGAAGCTGAGTCGACTAGGCGACCGCTGCAGATCTGAGTCGACGAGGCGACGCTGCAGAGCTGAGTCGACGAGGCGAACGCTGTGCAGAGCTGATCGACGACGGAATGCTGCAAGCTGAGTCGACGACGTGACGCTGCAGAGCTGAGTTGACGACGTGATGCTGCAGAGCTGAGTCGACGAGGCGTGGCTGCAGAGTGGAGTCGAGAGGCGGTGCCTGAGAGCAGAAAAGACGAGGCGACGATGCTTGACCAACATAGACGATGCGACGATGCTTGTCCGCAGAGACGAGTCGACGATCTTGTCGCAGAGACGATGCTACGAATGCTTGCAGCAGAGACGAGGCGAGATGCTTGTCATCAGAGACAGGTGCGGACGATGCTTGACAGGCAGAGTACTAGGTGACGAGCCTGGCACATGACGAGGCGACGATGCCTGCAGCAGAGCGAGGCGACATGCTGGGCAGCATAGACGAGCTACGATGCCTGGCCGCAGAGACGAGGCGACGATGCCTTGCAGCCGCACTACGACTGGAGTTTGCTGGGCACGGAGACGAACGACGGAGGGTTGCTGGGCAAGCGAGACGATGACGTGAGGCTGCCGACGGAGTCGTGGACGACGTGGTGCTTGATAGCAGAGCCGTGGACGGGATCTGGAGAGCAGAGCCGTGGACCGGGATGTGGGAGCAAGAGCCTTAGACGGGAATTGCTGGATAGCGAGCCGTAGACGGATTGCTGGAGAGCAGAGCTGGACGGGCTTCTGGAGAGCAGAGCCTTGGACGGGATGCGGATAGCAGAGTCGTGGACGATGCTGGAGAGCAGAGTCGACTAGGCGACGCTTCAGAAGTGAGTCGACGACGCGACGCTGCAGAGCTGAGTCGAACGATGCGTTGCTGGCAGAGCGATTCGATGAGGCACGCCTGAGAGCAGAGGCGAGGCGAGCGCTTCAGAGTCCGACGAGGCGACGCTTGAGAGCTGATGTCGACGAAGCGACGCTTGAGAGCTGAGTCGACGACGTGACGCTGCAGAGCTGAGGTCGACGAGGCGACGCTTGAGACTGAGTCAAACGAAGCGACGCTTGAGATCTGAGTCGACGAGGCGAGCTTGACAGCATAGCCGAGGCGGCGAACGCTTGACAGCAGAGACGAGCGGCGACGCTTGACGTCAGAGACGAGCGGCGACGCTGAGAGCTGAGTCTACGAGGCGACGCTTGAGAGTCTGAGTCGACGAGGCGAACGCTTGAGAGCGGATCGACGAGGCACGCTGCCGAGCTGAGCGACGAGGCGACGCTTGAGAGCTGAGTTCGACGAGGCGACGCTGCACAGCAGAGTCGACGAGGCGGCGACGCTTGAGAGCAGAGATTGACGAGGCGACGCTTGAGAGCTGAGTCGACGATGCGACGCTTGAGAGCTGAGTCGACGAGGCGACGCTTGAGAGCTGCAGTCGACGAGCCGACGCTGCAGAGCTTGAGTCGACGAGGCGACGCTTGAGACTGAGTCGACGAGGCGACGCTGCAGAGCGGAGTCGACGAGGCGACGCTTGAGAGCAGAGGCGACGAGGCGACGCTGCAAAGCCTGAGTCGACGAAGCGACGCTTGAGAGCTGAGTCGACGAGGCGATGCTTGAGAGCTGAGTCGACGAGGCGACGCTTGACAGCAGAGAACGAGGCGGCGACGCTTGACAGCAGAGACGAGGCGGCGACGCTTGACAGCAGAGACGAGGCGACGCTTGAGAGCTGAGTCGACGAGGCGACGCTTTGGAGCTGAGTCGACGAGGCGATGCTTGAAGCTGAGTCGACGAGGCGACGCTGCAGAGAAGCTTAGTCGACGAGGCAACGCTGCAGAGCTGGAGTCCGACGAGGCGACGCTGCAGAGCTGAGTCCGACGAGGAGACCGCTTGAGAGCAGAGGCGATGAGCGACGCTGCAGAGCGAGTTCGACGAGGCGACGCTTGAGAGCTGAGTCGACGAGGCGACGCTTGAGAGCTGAGTCGACGAGGCGACGCTTGACAGCAGAGACGAGGCGGCGACGCTTGACAGCAGAGACGAGGCGGCGACGCTTGAAGCAGAGACGAGGCGATGCTTGAGAGCTGAGTCGACGAGGCGACGCTTGAGAGCTGATTCGACGAGGCGACGCTTGAGAGCTGAGTCGACGAGGCGACACTTGAGAGCTGAGTCGACGAGGCGACGCTTGAGAGCAGAGTCGACGAGGCGATGCTTGAGAGCTGAGTCGATGAGGAGACGCTGCAGAACTGAGTCCGACGAGGCGACGCTTTGAGAGCTGAGTCGACGAGGCGCACGCTGCAGGATCTTAGTCGACGAGGCGACGCTGCAGAGCTGAGTCGACGAGGCGACGCTGCAGAGCTGAGTCGACGACGTGATGTCCTGCAGAGCTGAGTCGACGACGTGACGCTGCAGAGCTAGTTGACGGACGTGATGCTGCAGAGCTGAGTCGACGAGGCGTGGCTGCAGAGTGGAAGTCGACGAGGCGGTGCCCTGAGAGCAGAGACGAGCGACGATGCCTTGGACAACAGAGACGATGCGACGATGCTTGTCAGCAGAGACGAGGCGACGATGCTTGTCAGCAGAGACGAGGCGACGATGCTTGTCAGCAGAGACGAGGCGATGATGCTTTGTCAGCAGAGACGAGGCGACGATGCTTGACAGCAGAGACGAGGTGACGAGGCCTGGCAGCAGAGACGAGGCGACGATGCCTGGCAGCAGAGACGAGGCGACGATGCCTGGCCCAGCAGAGACGAGGGCGACGATGCCTGGCAGCAGAGACGAGGCGACGATGCCTGGCAGCAGACACGACGACTGGAGTTTGCTGGGCAGCGGAGACGACGACTGGAGGTTTTGCTGGGCAGCGGAGACGATGACGTGAGGCTGCCGAGCGGAGTCCGTGGACGACGTGGTGCTTGAGAGCAGAGCCGTGGACGGGATGCTGCAGAGCCGTGGGACGGGATGCTGGAGAGCAGAGCCGTAGACGGGATGCTGGAGAGCAGAGCCGTAGACGGGATGCTGGAGAGCAGAGCGTGGACGGGATGCTGGAAAGCAGAGCCGTGGACGGGATGCTGGAGAGCAGAGTCGTGGACGGCATCGTGGACGGGATGCTGGAGAGCAGAGTCCGACGAGGCGACGCTTCAGAGCTGAGTCGAACGACGCGACGCTGCAGAGCTGAGTCGACGAGGCGTGGCTGCAGAGCGGAGTCGATGAGGCACACGCCTGAGAGCAGAGGCGAGGCGACGCTTCAGAGTCGACGAGGCGACGCTTTGAGAGCTGAGTCGACGAGGCGACGCTTGAGAGCTGAGTCGACGACGTGGACGCTGCGAGCTGAGTCGACGAGGCAAACGCTTGAGAGCTGAGTCAACGAGGCGACGCTTGAGAGCTGAGTCCGACGAGGCGACGCTTGACAGCAGAGACGAGGCGGCGACGCTTGACAGCAGAGACGAGGCGGCGACGCTTGACAGCAGAGACGAGGCGGCGACGCTTGAGAGCTGAGTCGACGAGGCGACGCTTGAGAGCTGAGTCGACGAGGCGACGCTTGAGAGCTGAGTCGACGAGGCGACGCTGCAGAGCTGAGTCGACGAGGCGACGCTTGAGAGCTGAGTCGACGAGGCGACGCTGCAGAGCTGAGTCGACGAGGCGACGCTTGAGAGCAGAGGCGACGAGGCGACGCTGCAGAGTGAGTCGACGAGGCGACGCTTGAGAGCTGAGTCGACAAGGCGACGCTTGAGAGCTGAGTCGACGAGGCGCGACGCTTGACAGCAGAGACGAGGCGGCGACGCTTGACATCAGAGACGAGGCGGCGACGCTTGACAGCAGAGACGAGGCGAACGCTGAGAGCTGAGTCGACGAGGCCGACGCTTGAGAGCTGAGTCGACGAGGCGACGCTGCCAGAGCTGAGTCCGACGAGGCGACGCTGCAGAGCTGAGTCGACGAGGCGACGCTTGAGAGCTGAGTCGACGAGGCGACGCTGCAGAGCTGAAGTTCGACGAGGCGACGCTTGAGAGCTGAGTCAACGAGGCGACGCTGCAGAGCTGAGTCGACGAGGAGACGCTTGAGAGCAGAGGCGACGAGGCGACGCGGGCCAGAGCTGAGTCGACGAGGCGACGCTTGAGAGCTGAGTCGACGAGGCGACGCTTTGACAGCTGAGTCGACGAGGCGACGCTTGACAGCAGAGACGAGGGCGGCGACGCTTGACAGCAGAGACGAGGCTGGGACCGCTTGACAGCAGAGACGATGCGACGCTTGAGAGCTGAGTCGACGAGGCGACGCTTGAGAGCTGAGTCGACGAGCGACTCTGCATAGCTGAGTCGACGAGGCGAACGCTGCAGAGCTGAAGTCGACGAGGCGACGCTGCAGAGCTGAGTCGACGACGTGATGCTGCAGAGCTGAGTCGACGACGTGACGCTGCCAGAGCTGAGTTGACGACGTGATGCTGCAGAGCTGAGTCGACGAGCTTGCTGCAGAGTGGAGTCGACGAGGCGGTGCCTGAGAGCAGAGACGAGGCGACGATGCTTGACAGCAGAGACGATGCGGACGATGCTTGTCAGCAGAGACGAGGCGACGATGCTTGTCAGCAGAGACGAGGCGACGATGCTTGTCAGCAGAGACGAGGCGCGAATGCTTGACAGCAGAGACGAAGCGGCGACCGCTTGAGAGCTGAGTCGACGAGGCGACGCTTGAGAGCTGAAGTCGACGAGGCGACGCTGGAGCTTCTGAGGCGACGAGGCGACGCGCAGAAGCTGAGTCGACGAGGCGACGCTGAGAGCTGAGTCGACGAGCGACGCTGCAGAGCTGAGTCGACGAGGCGACGCTTTGAGAGGCTGAGTCACGAGGGTGGTGCAGAGTGGAGTCGACGAGGCGGGCTGAGAGCAGAGGTCGACGAGGCCGACGCTGAGAAGCAGCAGTCGGACGAGGCGACGCTTGAATGAGCTGAGTCGACAAGGGACGCTTGACGATGCTTGTGAGCGGAGACGAGGCGACGCTTGACAGCAGAGACGAGGCGACGACGCTTGACAGCAGTACGAGGTGACGAGCGCTTGGACAGCAGAGACGAGAACGCGACTGCTTGAGAGCTGAGTCGACGAGGCTGACGCTTGCAGAGCTGAGTCGACGAGGCGACGCTTTGCAGAGCTGAGTCGACGAGGCGACGCTGCAGAGCTGAGTCGACGAGGCGACGCTTGAGCAGCTGAGTCGACGAGGCGACGCTGCAGAGTCTGAGTCGACGAGGGCGACGCTTGAGAGCTGAGTCAACGAGGCGACGCTGCAGAGCTGAGTCGACGAGGCGGGACGCTTGAGAGCTGAGTCGACGAGGCGACGCTGCAGAGCTGAGTCGACGAGGCGACGCTTTGAGAGCTGAGTCGACGAGGCGACGCTTGAGAGCTGGAGTCGACGAGGCGACGCTTGACAGCAGAGACGAGGCGGCGACGCTTGACAGCAGAGACGAGGCGGCGACGCTTGACAGCTGGTCGACGGAGCGACGCTTGAGAGCTGAGTCGACGAGGCGACGCTTGAGAGCTGAGTCGACGAGGCGACGCTTGAGAGCTGAGTCGACGAGGCGACGCTTGAGAGCTGAGTCGACGAGGCGACGCTGCAGAGCTGAGTCGACGAGGCGACGCTTGAGAGCTGAGTCCGACAAGGCGACGCTTGAGAGCTGAGTCGACGAGGCGACGCTGAGAGCTGAGTCGACGAGGCGATGACAGCAGAGACGAGGCGGCTAGGGACGCTTGAGAGCTGAGTCGACGAGGCGACGCTGCAGAGCTGAGTCGACGAGGCGCGACGCTTGAGGAGCAGAGACGAACGACGACGCTGCAGACTGCAGAGACGAGCGTTGACGTTGAGAGCTGAGCAGCAGACAGGCGACGATGCCTGGCAGCTGAGACGAGAGCGACGATGCCCTGCAGCAGAGAAACGAGGCGACGATGCCTGGGCATCAGACACGACGACTGGAGGTTGCTTGGCAGCGGAGACGACGACTGGCAGGTTTGCTTGGCAGCGAGAGACGATGGGGGGGGGAAAACGTGACGCTGCCGAGCGGAGTCCGTCGACGAGGTGGTGCTTGAGAGCAGAGCCGACGACGCGACGCTGGAGAGCTGAGTCGTAGACTGAGATGCTGAGAGCAGAGTCGTGGAGGAATGCTTGGGAGCAGAGCCGTGGACGGCGACGCTGGAGAGCAGAGTCGACGAGGCGACCGCCTGAGAGCTGAGTCGACGATGCGACGCTTGAGAGCTGAGTCGACGAGGCGACGCTGCAGAGCTTGAGTCGACGAGCAACGCTCTTGAGAGCAGAGCGACCCGAGGCGACGCTGCAGAGCTGAGTCGACGAGGCGACGCTTGAGAGCTAGTCCGACGAGGCGACGCTTGAGAGCTGAGTTCGACGAGGCGACGCTTGAGAGCTGAGTCGACGAGGCAACGCTGCAGAGCTGAGTCGACGACGGCGACGCTGAGAGCTGAGGTGGGGGGGTGGGGGGGGGGGTGGGGGGGGGTTGAGCTGAATTTGACGAGGCGACGCTTGCAGAGCTGAGTCGACGAGGCGACGCTTGAGAGCTGAGTCGACGAGGGCGACGCTGCAGAGCTGAGTCGACGAGGCGACGCTTGCAGAGCTGAGGCGACGAGGCGACGCTGCAGAGCTGAGTCGACGACTTTGACGCTTGAGAGCTGAGTCGACGAGGCGACGCTGAGAGCGGAGTCGACGAGGCGGTGCCTGAGAGCAGAGACGAGGACGACGCTTGACAAGCAGAGACGATGCGGCGATGCTTGACAGCTGAACGAGGCGACGATGCTTGTCTGAGCAGAGACTAGGCGACGATGCTTGTCTGCAGTCGACGAGGCGACAATTGTCGCAGAGACGAGGGCGACGATGCTTGTCAGCAGAGACGAGGCGACGACGCTTGTCAGCAGAGATGACGCGACGATGCTTGACAGCAGAGACGAGGCAACGATGCTGCACAGAGCAGGAGGCGACGATGCCTGGCAGCGAAGACGACGACTGGAGTTTGCTGGGCAGCAGAGACGACGACTTTGAGGTTGCTGGGCAGCGGAGACGACGAGGCGACGCTGCCCAGAGCTGAGTCGTGGACGAGGCGACGCTTGAGAGCTGAGTCGACGAGGGGACGCTTGAGAGCTGAGCCGACGAGGCGGACGCTTGAGAGCAGAGCCGTGGATGGCGACGCTTGAGAGCAGAGCCGAGACGGCGAATGCTTGAGAGCAGAGTCGTGGACGCGACGCTGGAGAGCTGAGTCGACGAGGCGACGCTGGAGAGCTGAGTCGGACGAGGCGACGCTTGAGATCTGAGGTCGAGACAGTCGACTCTTTGAGAGTTTGAGTCGACGACACGTTTTCGCTAGACGGATCTGAGTTGACGGTGCGGACGTTTAGGAGAGGCTTCTTCGACTGGATGCGCCACTGCATAGTGGCAGTCGACGAGGGGCAGCCACCGGAACTGCAGAACGCCCGAGGTGGGGGCAGCCACCGGAGCTGCTTTTTTTTTGACCCCTTGGATGCAGTCGCTGGCACCGAGCTGACTGACCTGGACCACAGTCACTGGCAGCACTGATTGTTCGAGAAACACGGGAGTGGGCAGAGCGGAGTGACGCGAACTGGGCTGTGTCTGGAAGTCCCCGTGGCGGTGGAAAGAGAGCACGAGACGAGGGGTGGACGATGCTTGAACAGTGTCAGAGACGATGCGACGATGCTTGTCAGCAGAGACTGGAGGCGACTCGACTGCTTGTCAGCAGATGTGCGAGGCGACGATGCCTTGTACTAGCAGAGCAACGAGGCGACTGATGCTTGTCTAGCATGAGACGAAGCGACGATGCTTGACAGCAGATTCGTGCAGGTGAGCTGGCCTGGACAGCAGAGACGAGGCGACGTGAATGCCTGGCTCAGAGACGTGAGTGTACGATGCCTGGAGGACAGAGACGAGGCGACGAGGCCTAACCAGCAGACTACGTCGACTGGAGGTTGCTCGCGCACGGAGACGACGACCAGAGTGGTCCGGCAGGTGGCGATGACCTGGGAATCCAGCACATGACCCACCAAGCCTGAGTCCGACCATAGTCGACGAGGCGTTGCTGGAGAGCATAGTTTGACGATGGCGATACTTGCCGAGCAGAGTCGTGGACGAGTCCGTGGCTTGAGAGCAGAGCCGTGGGACGGTATGCTGAGAGCAGAGCCGTAAGACGGGATGGCTGGAGTGCAGAGTCGACGAGGCGATGCTGGAGAGCAGAGCCGTGGAGGGGATGCTGGCAGAGCAGAGTCGTGGAGGCTGTGCTGGAGAGCAGAGTCGACGAGGCGACGCTTCAGAGCTGAGTCGACGAGGCGTGGCTGCAGAGCGGAGTCGATGAGCAACGCCTGCAGAGCGGATTCCGACGAGGCGTGGCTTCAGAGCAGAGTCGACGAGGCGACGCCTTGAGAGCTGAGTCGACGAGGCGACGCTTGAGAGCTGAGTCGACGAGGTGACGCTTGAGAGCTGAGTCGACGAGGGCAACGCTTGCAGAGCTGAGTCGACGAGTGACGCTGCAGAGCTGAGTTGACGACGTGATTGCTGCAGAGCTGAGTCGACGAGGCGATGCTTGCAGAGCTGAGTCGACGAGGCGTGGCTGCAGAGCGGAGGCGACGAGGCGGACGCTGAGAGCTGAGTCGACGAGGCGACGCTGCTTGACAGCAAGAGTTCGATGCGACTTGATGCTTGACACAGAGCTGAGGTCGACGAGGCGTGAGCAGAGATGAGTGCGACGATGCTTTGCCTGAGAGCAGAGACGAGGCGACGATGCTTGTCAGCAAGAGACGATGCGACGATGCTTGACAGCAGAGACGAGGCGACGATGCTTGTCAGCAGAGACGAGGCGACGATGCTTGTCAGCAGAGACGAGGCGACGATGCTTGTCAGCAGAGACGAGGCGACGATGCTTGTTCAGCAGAGACGAGGCGACGATGCTTGTCAGCAGAGACGAGGCGAACGATCTTTGTCCAGCAGAGACGAGGCGACCGATGCCTGTCAGCAAGAGACGAGCGACGATGCTTGTCAGCAGAGACGAGGCACGAGCCTGACAGCAGAGACGAGGCACGACTGCCTGGCAGCGAGGGACGAGGCAACGATGCCCCCCCCTGCAGCAGAGAACGACGACTGAATTTGCTGGGCAGCGGAGAACGACGACGTGGAGGTTGCTGGCAGCGGAGTCATGGATGACGTGGAGCTTGATGGGCAGAGGAGAGGCGACGTGAGGCTGTGAGAGCGGAGTCGTGGACGACCATGGTGCCTTGAGAGCAGAGCCGTGGACGACGGGATGCTTGAGAGCAGAGTCGTGGACGAGAATGCTGGAGAGCAGAGTCGTGGGACGACGGGATGCTGGGAGAGCAGAGCCGTGGACGGGATGCTTGAGAGCATAGTCGTGGACGGGATGCTGGAAAGCAGAGTCATGACGACGGGATGCTGGAGAGCAGAGCCGTGACGGATGCCTTGAGATCCCCGGAGGAGACAGTCTCTGAAACGGTTTTCCGTGGAGGACACGTTCCCTAGGACGGATGTCTCTGTTGAGGGTTGCGGCCTTTAGAAAGGCTTCTGTCGACCTGGATGCAGCCACTGGGAGTGCAGACGCCCTGGGGTGCAGCCACCGGAACTGCAGACGCCCTGGGGGCAGCCACCGGAGCTGCTGACGCCTTGGATGCAGTCGCTGGCACTGCTGACGACCTGGACACAGTCACTGGCACTACTGTTCGGAGACACGGGAGTGGGCAACGAGCGGGGTGACGCGACTGTCTGTGTCGGAAAGGCCCGTGGTGCAGGAGTGGGCACGACCGGGGGTGACGTGACTGTCCGTGTCGGAAAGACCCGTGGTGCAGGTGTAGGCACGCCTGGGGGTGACTCGACTGTCTGTTCTGCCAATGTGCGTGGTGCAGGAGTCGGCGGTACTAACAGTGCAACCATGGAGACTGACGGGCCTAATATGGGACTAGAGAACTCAGAAACGGATTCGTGCACTATAGCTGGTTTGGACACAGGATGTACGTGAACCGGGGGCTCAGGTGTGAGTGTAGAATGCGTAGAGACATGGTTTTTGGGAAGCAGACTACCACGGACTAGGTCACTGGACGTTATTCGCGCACGTCGACGCTTAACCAGAGTGGTCCGGCTGGTGGCAAGCTGGGGATCCAGCACATGACCCACCAAGGCTGAGTCGACCAGAGTCGACGAGGCGTTGCTGGAGAGCAGAGTTGAGAGGCGATACTTGAGAGCAGAGGTGACGAGGCGACGCTTGAGAGCAGAGCGACGCTGTAGAGCTGAGTCGACGAGGCGACGCTTGAGTGCTGAGTCGACGAGGCGACACTGCAGAGCTGAGTCGACTAGGCGTGGCTTGCAGAGCGGAGTCGACGAGGCGTGGCTGCAGAGCGGAGTCGACGAGGCGTGGCTACAGAGCGGAGTCGACTAGGCGTGGCTGCAGAGCGGAGTCGACGAGGCGTGGCTGCAGAGCGGAGTCCGAACGAGGCGTGGCTGCAGAGCGGAGTCGACGAGGCGACGCCTGAGAGCAGAGGCGAGGCGCGACGCTTGAGAGCAGAGTCGACGAGGCGACGCTTGAGAGCAGAGTCGACGAGGCGACGCTTGAGAGCTGAGTCGACGAGGCGACGCTGCAGAGCGAGTCGACGACGTGACGCTGCAGAGCTGAGTCGACGACGTGAATGCTGCAGAGCTGAGTCGACGAGGCGTGGCTGCAGAGCGGAGTCCGACGAGGGCAGTGCCCTGAGAGCAGAGACGAGGCGACGATTGCTTGACAGCAGCGAGACGATGCGACGATGCTTGACAGCAGAGACGAGGCGACGATTGCTTGTCAGCAGAGATGAGGCCGACGATGCTTGTCAGCAGAGACGAGGCGACGATGCTTGTCAGCATGAGACGAGGCGACGATGCTTGTCAGCAGAGACGAGGCGACGATGCTTGTCAGCAGAGACGAGGCGACTATGCTTTGTCAGCAGAGACGAGGCGACGATGCCTGACAGCAGAGACGAGGCGACGATGCTTGACAGCAGAGACGAGGTTGACGATGCTTGTCAGCAGAGACGAGGCGACGATTGCTTGTCAGCAGAGACGAGGCGACAATGCTTGTCAGGCAGATACGAGGCGACGATGCCTGACAGCAGAGACGAGGCGGACGATGCCTGCAGCAGAGACGAGGCAACGATGCCTGGCAGCAGAGACGACGACTTGAAGGTTGCTGGGCAGCGGAGACGACGACGTGAGGCTGCCGAGGCGGAGTCATGGATGACGTTGTGCTTGAGAGCAGAGACGAGGCGACGTGACGCTTGAGAGCAGAGTCGTGGGACGACGGGACGCTTGAGAGCAGAGTCGTGGACGACGGGACGCTTGAGAGCAGAAGTCGTGGACGACTGGATGCTGGAGAGCAGAGTCGTGGACGACGGGATGCTGGAGAGCAGAGTCGACGACGGGGATTGCTTGAGAGCAGAGTCAACGACGTGATGCTTGGAGGCAGATTCGACGACGGGATGCTGGAGAGCAGGAGCCGTGGACGGGATGCTTGAGAATCCCCGGAGGAGACAGTCTCTGAAACGGTTTTCCGTGGAGGACAACGTTCCCTGGACGGATCTCTGTTGAGGGTGCGGCCTTTAGAAAGCTTTCTGTCGACCTGGATGCAGCCACTGGGAGTGCAGACGCCCTGGGGCAGCCACCGGAACTGCAGACGCCCTGGGGGGCAGCCACCGGAGCTGCTGACGCCTTGGATGCAGTCGCTGGCACTGCTGACGACCTGGACACAGTCACTGGCACTACTGTTCAAGACACGGGAGTGGGCACGAGCGGGGGTGACGCGACTGTCTGTGTCAGAAAGGCCCGTGGTGCAGGAGTGGGCACGACCGGGGGGGGACGTGACTGTCTGTGTCGGAAAGACCCGTGGTGCAGGTGTAGGCACGCCTGGGGGTGACTCGACTGTCCGTTCTGCCAATGTGCGTGGTGCAGGAGTCGGCGGTACTAACAGTGCAACCGTGGAGACTGACCGGCCTAATATGGGACTAGAGGACTCAGAAACGGATTCGTGCACTATAGCTGGTTTGGACACAGGATGTACGTGAACCGGGGGCTCAGGTGTGAGTGTAGAACGCGTAGAGACATGGTTTTTGGGAAGCAGACTACCACGGACTAGGTCACTGGACGTTACGCGCGCACGTCGACGCTTAACCAGAGCGGTCCGGCTGGTGGCAAGCTGGGGATCCAGCACATGACCCACCAAGGCTGGTCAGACAGGGAGAGCGACAGGGCTGTCGGAATGGGTCACGCCACAGGAGAGCTCTGGTTCGCTTGCGGGGCATTCTCGTTCGGAGAAGCCCAAGCCCGTGAAACCCCGTGAGGACCCAAAGCCAAACTCCAGCAATTCCAGGAACTGACCCGAGGTTCCGGCTTTGAGTATAGGCCAAAGCTGGGCGGCCCAAGTTAGGGCTTCACCAGAAAGGTGGAGCACTAAGAAGGACACCTTGGCATACTCAGAGTCAAAAGGGACGAGACCAAAATACTGCTCGCACCGTTCCACGAACGGCCGGCAGGTGGCAGGATCGCCGTTGAAACGGCCGAGGGAAAACGAAAAACCAAAAGAACCTGCCGTCTCCATAGTGGCGGATTATTCTGTAACGCCCAGAGGCGAGAGGAATGAGGAGACGAACGCAGGTTCCAAAATAAATGGGGTTTTATTTATAATATAACCAAATAAGGGAGACACAGCGAACAGAAAAGAAAGGGAACCGAAAACGGGTGTGGAACATAAACAAGACCGAGGTCGCAAAACGGGTGGAAACTAAACACAACAGGGAAATAGGTCAAACGGCACGATACCTGGAAGGGACGCGGAGCGGAGGGACGCGATAGGCGGTGAGGCACGTAGGGACGCGATAGTCAGGATGACGATCTGGGGAAACGGCATAAAGCGAGACGCGTAGGGACGCGGCTGGCGTGGGAACATCAATAATCCGCGCCACAGCTCTGAGCGCGCCCGCTTATATGGGAAGCCTCGCAGCTGTAGGTGATCAGTAATCCGAACGCGGGGCTTCCCGATAGGTTCAAGCATTTGGCGATGCGCGCTGGAGCTGGGCATGACACACGTAAACTTTAAGGAACCGTGAACGCCCGCAGCCTAAACTGGGAAATACGCCTAATACCGGGTCAACTGAAGACACAGCCCGGAAAACGTGGTTACGCGACAGCCATCTGCAAAGAAGCCCAAGAGCCTAGTCCGTCAAGAGGCCTTTCCGAGCTGCGGTGTGCCTCGGAAGACGAAGTCACTGCTCCCCAAAATCATGCCTTTTTGGTAGTACCGTTTATGGCTTTTTCTGGGTCCCTGATTCTCGAACCTTGCGTTTAATTTTAAACCACGCTTCAACGTAGACTTATCCACGTCTCAGTAATTTCCACAGTACTATTCACGTTTCACCATAATTTGTGTTACTAGTAACTCACTGTGTCATAACAAACTAGTTCATAACATTGCATCTGGGTAATTACTATGCAATTGATAAGTTGCACATAGAATCATCTTGTTTTCTGATTTTGATACTGTGATATATGTACGTTTGCCATCATCTCCTGATTTTAATATTGTGATATATACATGTTCGCCGTCATGGTTGAGTTTGGAGTCTGACTGTTTGAGGCTGTGGACAGGTGTCGTTTATACAGGTAACGAGGTCAAACAGATGCCATTAATACAGGTAACGAGTGGAGGACAGAAGAGCTTCTTAAAGAAGAAGTTACAGGTCTGTGAGAGCCAGAAATCTTGCTTGTTTGTGGGCGACCAAATACTTATTTTCCACCATGATTTACAATGAAATTCTTTAAAAATCCTACAATGTGATTTCCTGGATTTTTTTCTCCTTTTGTCTCTCATAGTTGAAGTGTACCTATGATGAAAATTACAGACCTCTCTCATCTTTCTAAGTAGGAGAACTTACACAATCAGTGGCTGACTAAATATTTTTTTGCCCCACTGTGTGTGTGTGTGTGTGTGTGTGTGTGTGTGTGTGTGTGTGTGTGTTGTGTGTGTTATATATATATATATATATATATATATATATATATATATATATATATATATATTTATTTATTTTCAATCATTAATAGACCCAGTCAGCTGTCCTTTATGAATTTGATTTTATAATTCACAGTTTACAGCGTCAACAGGTCAGTAGTGCTCTCTTTATTTCTTTATTATAAGAAAAAAAGAAAATTTACAAAATGTAGGTGTAATATATATTACACCTACATTTTGTAAATTTTCTTTTTTTCTTTATTACTGAGTGCACTACTGACCTGTTGACGCAAATTCATAAAGGACAGCTGACTGGGTCTATTAATGATTGAGCAACACACACACTCAAACACACACGTACACAAGCACAAACAGATGTGCGCCAACAAATAATCAGGAGGAAGACACCTGTAGGTTAGTGGCTACAATTTACGGAAGATAGTTTTACTCTCTATTGACTTTTACTTCAAAAAAGAAAATACTGAAAAACAGAATCTGTGTGGATTTAATAAGAAAAGCAGAACTGCGCTGTTAATCAAGGAACAGGTTCATGTGTTATGCTTTGGTTACAGCTCCATCCTGCTCCGCTCGGGTAAGTTTGATATTGACAAAATTTATTTGTATTTAAGTGGATGTAGAAAACACAGATTTTATAACACAAACAGTTTTTCCGAGTCTTATAGGTAATTTCTTTTTATAAGGAATTGAGTTAAACCTGCAATCGGAGTGTGAAAAGAAAAGAAATCAAAAGTGAAAGTGTGAGACAGAAGAAAATGGCTTCCGGTTTCTCAGAGGAGGATTTCACCTGTCCTGTGTGCTGTGACATCTTCATTGATCCTGTCCTTCTGCACTGCAGCCACAGTGTCTGTAAAGAGTGTTTGCAGAAGTTCTGGGAGACCAAAGGGTCCAGGGAATGTCCAGTTTGCAGGAGCATATCACCTGTAGATTGTCCTCCGCTAAACCTGGCTTTAAGGAGCCTGTGTGAGACTTTCTTACAGAACAGAAGTCAGAAATCTGTGACCTGTGACCTGCATGGTGAGAAACTCAAACTCTTCTGTCTGGATGATCAACAGCTGGTGTGTGTGGTGTGTCAGACTTCCAAAATACACAGCAACCACAAGTTCAGCCCGATTGATGAAGCCGTATCAGACTGTAAGGTAAATAAAATGTAACTTGTGATGTCTGAAAATGTGAGGATTGAGTGTGTTTTACTTGATGCCAGATTTCTGCCTTGTTATGATCTGACATTTCAATCCATCACTCACATTGAAATGTTGAATTGCTACAAAATCTCATCATGCAGTTCTGTCCATAGGACAACAATCAGTCGTACACTACACAAATCTGGCCTTTATGGAAGAGTGGCAAGAAGAAAGCCATTTCTCAAAGATATCCATAAAAGGTTTTCCACCTGGGTTTAGACCGTCGTGAGACGGGTCAGTTTTTCCCACCTGGGAGACACACCAAACATGGGGAAGAAGGTGCTCTGGTCAGACGAACTTTTTGGCCACAATGCAAAACGTTATGTTTGGCGTAAAAGCAACACAGCTCATCACTCTGAACGCACCATCCCCACTGTCAAACATGGTGGTGGCAGCATCGTGGTTTGGGCCTGCTTTTCTTCAGCAGGGACAAGGAAGATGGTTAAAATTGATGGGAAGATGGATGGAGCCAAATACAGGATCATTCTGGAAGAAAACCTGTTGGAGTCTGCAAAAGACCTGAGACTGGGACGGAGATTTATCTTCCAACAAGACAATGATCTAAAACATAAAGCAAAATCTACAATGGAGTGGTTCACAAATAAACGTATCCAGGTGTTAGAATGGCCAAGTCAAAGTCCAGACCTGAATCTAATCGAGAATCTGTGGAAAGAGCCTGAAAACTGCTGTTCACAAACGCTCTCCATCCCAACCATCCTCACTGAGCTCGAAGAGCCGTTTTGCCCAAGGAAGAATGGGCAAAAATTTCATTCTTCCTCGATGGGGGTGGCAAAACTTTTTTTTTGATAGAGACATACACCAACGACTTGCAGCTGGTAATCGCAGTAAAAGTTGGAACTACAAAGGGTGGCCGAATAATTTTGCCCACGCCCCCCATGCGCCCCACTTTTTCCAGTTTTTTTTTATTTCTAAAAAAGTTTGAAAAGATCCAATTAAATTTCGTTTTCCAACTTTCACGATTGTGTCCCACCTTGTTTTGTTGATTCTTTCACAAAAGTGTGTCAATTACAATTTCCATATCTTTATCTTTAAAATGTTTTCAAAAACTGAAATGTGGCAAAAAAGGTTTGCAAAAGTTCCAGGGGGCCGAAATACTTTTTGCAAGCCTGGTACACGCTATGAGTGATGTAATCCTTTAGTGAATGAAATCTTAATTGGCAAAAACCAAGAGCATTGCAGGCAATCCCTCATTTCTAATCTGGATGCCTTTATTTTTTTATCAATGAGTGGATGTTTGATTATTTGTGATCGTTTTTTCCATTAATAATGTTACTTTTATTTGCTAGAATTAATTTTGGTCAGAAAGATAATTTTGTTCTACATCATAAAACTAAACTTTTGTCTAATTAATTGCAAGAAAAGTATTACAGCTTTTGTAAAAACTCCTGCCTAAAAAATGCCTCACTGTGTGTGTTAACTTAATGATGCCAGACTCTAAATGATGTTATTTTTCCAGGATGGAATCCAAGAAACGCTCCCTCAAAGCCCTTACAGGAGAAACTGAAGGCCTTCTTTAATAACGAGCAATGAACTGGCCCTGGACTCAGACTGCCAGCATATTTCAGGTCTGATTTCAATACTGTTATTTGTTGGGCATTATCCTGCATACAAAGAAATACAAACCCGATGGAATAAAACATTAAAAAACCAACTGGGATATGACAATGTCAGAAAAAAAGTTCAGAAACGTTGAGGCTTTCATGAATAATAAAAAAAACAATTAAAAACACACATGTGCTTCACAGATTGGACCTTTTTTGACTTTTTAATTTTAAAACACTGCAGATGTTATGAAACCCTAGAATATTTATCAAGGTTTTTTTTCTGGTAAACTACATTTCATTTCATTGGTTAATAACATCTCAGGCGCCCTACAAACACACAGTTTTTTCGGACGGGGGCCCACTTTATGGTTAATAATGAGGTTAAAAAAACTAAATAATGATGTGATTTTTCAACCAAGTGGATATTTGCTTTTGTTAAGTTTTATTTAATGTTGCTTTTCAGAATCAACGGCTTTTTTAACAAAACGACAGAACACAAGTACAAAAGCCAAAACTATCGTACAATGCCTCAGATCAGGCCAATTTAGCGTAATCCAATTTAAACCTAAAAATGCATGTTCCCCTTTTTGGCTGTGGGGACTTAAATCAGAGCAGAAGGTTGCAGATGATGATTCCCCTTTTGTTATCTTTTGTTAATCTTTGTTATCCTTTGTCCATTCTTTTCAGAAAAAAAAGAATAATATTAAGTTTGATTGAATTTCTCCCATCACGGCAGAATCCCCAGAACCATTAAACACAGAAGGAAGCAGATAAAGAAGAGTTTTTGGGAACGCTTCACCCAGTCAAGTTTCTCCATGAATGAAGAAGCAGCCAGGATATCAGCACTGAGGACTGAAAGAGGAAGCAAAGAAGAGTGTCAGGACAATGAAAGAAGATTGAGAGCCTGAGCTGAGAACCATTTGCCACTACTTTCAGACCATCAGAGAAATAAGAAAAGGAGATGAGTCTGGATGAAAATGTCACGTTCCTACAGTTAAGGATGGTTTTAGTCCCTAAGTTCTGTGGTATAAAACGTCACAAAGCGCTCTGGAGTAATCATGTTCACTCAGATCTGCTTTGTTGTTTTACAGAACTACAAGACCACAGTAAAAAGGTGAGCCGTGTGCTTCCTGTCTCTTATTCCATTCCCCGTTCCTAAAGCAGCCCCACAGCGCTGACTCTGGAATGTGGTTACAGATCTCAGCTCGCAGTGCAGAATCCAGAGGAACCTTCAGGAGCTCTGATCCATGTGGCTGAACATCTGAGCAACCTCAAGTTCAACGTCTGGGAGAAAATGCAGAACATCGTTCAGTACAGTCAGTCTGAATTTCATTCTCTTTTTTCTGTGTGTGATCATCAAACACACACACACATACACACAAAACATGACTGAGAGTAGATGAGGAAAGCACTTTGTCATAGGAAATAAAGGAAATCTGCTCCCGTTAAAATTCACGACTTACAGTTTAAATTAATGTTTTTTACATTTGACTTTACACTAACGCATGTCACTTAATTGTAATTGTATTTTTGGGTTTTCTTCAGCACCCATAACTCTGGACCCCAACACTGCAAATCCATTCCTCCTCCTGTCTGATAATCTGACCAGCATAAGATACAGTGATCAGACACAGGAGCTTCCTGATAATCTTAAGAGATGTGATGATCATGGTTGCATCCTGGCCTCTGAGAGCTTTGACTCAGGAACACACTGCTGGGATGTGGAGGTCGGAGACAGTACCGTGTGGGTCATAGGTGTGCTGTCAGAATTATCAGAGAGGAAAGGTAATATCCTTCTTGGGAGTGGACTCTGGTATATGGGTTATTACAAGGATAACTATGGAATACGTGTTTCACCGGTTCAAGGTAACTACGTCTCTTTACCTGAGAAACTCAGGAGGGTCAGTGTGAAGCTGGACTGGGAGAGAGGAACACTGACATCAACCTACTCACTAACGTGAACATTCACACGATCACACACAGGTTTACTGACAAACTACGGCCACTGTTTGTTCTGGCTTGTAAGTTATCTCCTCTACAGATCCTCCCACTTAGGAAGTAGCACCAAGAACCAGACTGATAATGTGAAGAGTCAGACTGGACAGGATGGTTTTGATTTTCCTGGTGTATCAGAGCTTTTTTCCTAGTTCCTTAGGAACAGTTGCTTGTATTGATGATATCAGGTGTGAGTCAGTCTGGATAATTTGGGGGTAATCAGGATAACACTGGGTGCAGGTGTAAGTGCTCCCTGAATGAAACTGCAGATTCATCAATTTCTCTTTTTGTAAACTCTCCATTGTTTAAACACTACTACACAATGCCTATGCAAACATTTACAAATGCTATAGTTTTGTATCTCTTAAATTCATCATAGAATTAGAATTCACTGTCTCAGGGACATGGGAAAACCTCTAGTGTCTGATTAATAAAAACAGTGTAAAGTGTAACAGACTAGAACTGCCTGAAAAATGAAAAAAGACAGATAAATAGATTAATATAAAAACTTAAGTAATGAGCATGTTTGAAAAAGTATACTTTTTTTTTTTGAAACATAGTAGGAAAATGAAAAATGTACTAACAGAAATAATCAAGTAAAGCACAGATACCTAGAAATATACTTAAATTCAGTAATTAATTACTTGTACTTTTGTTATTTACCACCTCTGGTGTATGATTTGTGTTTGTTAGACCAAACTATTCACATAGGAATTTAGGATTTGGTTTCTTCATATCTTACATATAAAGCCACACCTGAAAGCTTTGCAACAACTAATTGAAGACCAAAGCAGATTTATGGGGGCACTTGAAGACAGAGAGATGAGCATTCAGTAACATCATGAGATGCTCTTTGGAATATTGTAAATCATGCTGGATAACATGGATTATGAGATTTTATACAGACTTGTGGAGTTCATGCAGCTCGAGTGCACACTGCCATTAGAGCAAAAGGGAGAACATACCAAATCCTACTCCGTTAGGAAATGTATTAAGATTACTTTCAACGATTCAAATTTTCAGTCATTGTTATACTGATTATATGGTTTGTAATGAGAAATATTGTAGTAATTTAGAGAAAAATGTCAAATCGATGCATTCCTCTAGTGCTCTCAGACTTTTGATCCCTCACTGTATACATGAATGAAAAGGTTAATTCATGTTATTTGTAAAACACTAATTTTTCAGTCCATTTCTAGTCATTTAAGTTATTTTAAGCAATGTTGTCATCAAGTAATTTGAATCCACTGGCAGATATTTTTGTTTCTTTATACAAATAAAGACCTGATTGAAATGCATTGATGTCTGTTTTTATTAATACAGGAAAAAGACTTAAAAAGAAAATGTGTAAATTTGTATAGATGTATGAGTGTGTGTGAGTGTGTGTATATGTATGTATGTATATATATGTATGTGTATATATATATATATATATATATATATATATATATATATATATATATATATATATATATATATATAAACATACACACACTGCTCAAGAAAATAAAGGGAACACTCAAAAAACACATCCTAGATCTG
>JAJAGP010003382.1:0-37500 GCA_025084515.1 Ancistrus triradiatus | reverse complement strand
GAAGAACTTGCACAATCAGTGGCTGACTAAATGCTTTTTGCCCACTGTATGTGTATATACAGTGGGGGAAAAAAGTATTTAGTCAGTCACTGATCTCACGATACATGGCCCCGTTCATTCTTCCTTTAACACGGATCAGGGGTGCACGCCTGTCACTGCAGGATCTGAGTCCCTCTCTGCGTAGTGTGTTACTGATGGTAGCCTTTGTTATTTTGGTCCCAGCTCTCTGCAGGTCATTCATCAGGTCCCTCCGTGTAGTTCTGGGATTTTTGCTCACCGTTCTAATGATCATTTTGACCCCACGGGATGAGATCTTGCGTGGAGCTCCACATTGAGGGAGATTATCAATGGTCTTGTATGTCTTACAATTGCTCCCAAAGTTGATTTATTCACATCAATCTGCTTGCCTATTGTAGATTCACTCTTCCCAGCCTGGTTCAGGTCTACAATTTTCTTACCAGTGTCCTTCGACAGCTCTTTGGTCTTGGCCATGGTTGAGTTTGGAGTCTGACTGTTTGAGGCTGTGGACAGGTGTCTTTTATACAGATAACGAGGTCAAATAGGTGCCATTAATACAGGTAATGAGTGGAGGACAGAAGAGCTTCTTAAAGAAGAAGTTACAGATCAATGAGAGCCTGAAATCCTGCTTGTTTGTGGGTGACCAAATAGTTATTTTCCCACCATGATTTACAATTAAATTCTTTAAAAATCCTACAATGTGATATCCTGGATTTTGTTTCTCCTTTGGTCTCTCTTAGTTGAAGTGTACCTATGATGAAAATTACAGACCTCTCTCATCTTTCTAAGTAGGAGAACAATCAGTGGCTGACTAAATACTTTTTTGCCCCACTGTGTATATATATAAACAGCATCTGTGTGGATTTAAATCTCCTAGGAAGGGATCTCAAGACTGCTTTGTAGGTGGCAAATGGCTGATGACATAAACCACCTCCTCTGTTCAATGATGGTTGTTCTAGTTGAACATAAATTTAATTTATGTTTTAATTGAACATAAAGTCTTGAAGACGCTTTTCGGATGAGAGGTGAATCGTCTTCAACAACCAAGCAGAAGTGCAATTGCCTTCAACTCAACACTCCTGTCTACCATGACCTGGATGACTGAGAACTTACACAGATAATGTTCATCAATACTTCAAGCTTCAAACATGAAAAAGTCTTTAAAATATATCATTTTCTATAACTATATTATTTGCCAAGTGAGTATATTTATCAAATAGTTATTTAATAATTTGTTTATATTTAATAATTTGTATATACTGACATTGGTCCTGTTATCCTCTCTCCTCTTCTTCCTCCTCCTCTTTTACCTTCAGTCTGTCCCTTTACCCTCTGTCATAAAAAGGTACAACCTCAAACCCCAGTAAAGATGATATTGAAAATGCTAATTAAAAAAATGCAGTGTTTCTTTAAGTTTTGTTTAATTGCAGACAGTATGAACCCAAAATATTTCATGTTTTTTTTCTGGTCTTAACTTAATTTCATTTGTTAATAAACATCCATTCCGGCATTTCAGTCCTGCAACACATTCAGAAAAAAAGTTGGGACAGTGGCAATTTGTGGCTAATGAGGTAAAAAGGTAAATAATAATGTGATTTGAGAACAGGTGATGTCAACAAGTGATTATAACTGAGAATTATAACCAGCAAGAAGGAAGCATGGATGTTTTGCGAGGCAAATTCATAAAGGTCAGCTGATTGGATTGATTAATGATTGAGCAACACACACACACACACACACACACACACACACGTACACAAGCACAAACAGACGTGCGCCAACGCCTAATCAGGTGGAAGACACCTGTACGTTAGTGGCTACAACTTACGGAAGATAGTTTTACTCTCTATTGACTTTTACTCCAAAAAAAAATACTGAAAAACAGAATCTGTGTGGATTTAATAAGAAAAGCAGAACTGCGCTGTTAATCAAGGAACAGGTTCATGTTTTCTGGTTTGGTTACAACTCCATACTTCTCCACTCGGGTAAGTTTGATATTGATCAAATTTATTTGTATTTAAGTGGATGTAGAAAACACAGATTTTATAACATAAACAGCTTTTCCGAGTCTTATAGGTCATTTCTGTTTATAAGGAATTGAGTTAAACTGCAATCGGAGTGTGAAAAGAAAGGAAATCAAAAGTGAAAGTGGGAGACAAAAGAAAATGGCTTCTGGCTTCTCAGAGGGGGATTTCACTTGTCCTGTGTGCTGTGACGTCTTCAGTGATCCTGTCCTTCTGCACTGCAGCCACAGTGTCTGTAAAGTGTGTTTGCAGAAGTTCTGGGAGGCCAAAAGATCCATGGAATGTCCAGTTTGTAAGAGCATATCGCCTGTAGATTGTCCTCCACGAAACCCAGCTTTAAGGAGCCTGTGTGAGACTTTCTTACAGAACAGAAGTCAGAAATCTGTGACCTGTGACCTGCACGGTGAGAAATTCAAACTCTTCTGTCTGGACGATGAACAGCTGGTGTGTGTGGTGTGTCAGACTTCCAAAATCCACAGCAACCACAAGTTCAGTCCGGTTGATGAAGCTGTATCAGACTGTAAGGTAAATAAAATGTGACCTGAGATGTCTGACATTTTGTGAGGATTGAGTGTGTTTTACTTGTTGACAGTTTTCTACATTGTAGTTATGATCCGATATTTCAATCCAACACTCACATAGAAATGTTGAATTGCTACAAAATCTCATCATGCAGTTCTGTCTCAGGCAGATATGTAAATGATTACATGAGTAGTCTGGGTTTTGCTGCAAGAGGGCGTAAAAGTGCTTCCCACGCTGCTCTATGAAAAAAGCTCTCAGATGCTACTTTTGGGTAATATACCTCTTGGTGAGAGGTCATTGACTGCTAGACATATCTCTATGACGCACTCAAAGACATTCGCTCTGTTGACCGACTATAAGAGGGGGCACATCATTGGACTGAGGATGGTCATTTCAACAAATGTTCCGCCATCTACACCGCTCTGACCCTAGCTGTTAGGAGGTGCTGGGAGCAGTGGTTTTATGGGGGCACACACATATACACATGGTGAACAGTCTCTGTACAGCCCAAACAGAACACCAGTAGAGAGGATCTTTTGATCCTCTCACAAGCACAAGTAGCTCCCACAATTTTGTTATCCACCATCCATAATCAGTTTCATTATTTGTGATCAAATTCATTAATTTATACTTTATTTCTGGAATTATTTGTCAGTTACTTTTGTTCTTCATTACAAACTTTGTCTAATAATTATAATTATTACAGCTTTTAAAAATGCATAAACTTGCATACAATTATGCATGCTAAATGATGTTAATTTTTAAGGATGGGATCAAGAATGCTCTCAAGCCCTTACAGCAGAAACTGAAGCTCTTTAAAGACCATGAACTGGCCTGGACTCAGACTGCACAACATATTAAGGTCTGATTAAATATTGTGATTTTTCCATTATTGCATACACCCATGAGTCAAAACAGTAAAACCACCTGGGGTATAACACTTTTCAGAACATTTGAGGCATATGGATAATGGAAATAAAATGAAAAACACACATAAGATATTTCATGTTTTTTTCTGGTAAACGTCATTTCATTTGTTAATAAACATCCATTGCTGCATCTGAAGCCTACAAAACATTTAAAAAAACAGTTCGGATCGGGGCAATTTAGGGCTAGTAATGAGGTAAAAAATACAAAATAATTATGTGATTTCAAACAAGTGATATTTGTTTGTATAGTTTATTTAATGTCGCTTTCAGAATCGATGGCTATTTAACAACTGTCACAGATTGCACCAGATCTCCGCTTGCTACATCCCTCCTCGCCACTAGGGGTGATCCGGACTGTGTCGCTAGTGGTTCTCCGCTGGGTGGCGAAGGACACAAGGAAGAAGCTACGGCCAGCGGCATGATTGTTTACAGCTGCCGGGGAGCAGTATATAAGTTCAGCCTTAGCCTATGCTCGGGACGGGGTATTATGATACATAGGTGTTTAGGTTTATGGATGGTGCTTGCCCAACTGGGCCCCGAAACCCACACGCGCCAGGATAACTCATGCTATGGCAAGGGCCACTTTCTCATTTGCGGCAACGCTCGCTTCTGTGCTCACTCGTGTTTGTGGCTACGACCACTTCGGATTACTTGTTTTGCGGTAAGGCCTGCTCTTGTTTTATCGTGGTCTTTGTTTTGCCGGCGTGTGCTTCCTTAATTTGGTTTTTTCTTTGCCGTGTGCCGCATGTCTTATTTACTCTTGTTTCTGTTTCTGTATGTTTGCATTGTGGCCCCTTTTTCTTTAATAAACCTTTGTGAATATTGTCAACCTGCGCTCGTCTCCTTATCTCCCGCAAAACCCCATCATGACAGAATATCCCGCCATAATATGGAGATGGCAGGTTCCCAAATGATCCTGTACCTACCCAACCGGTTTCATGGCAATCTGGCCTTCTGTCGGTCATTTGTGGATCAATGTACCCGGTATTTTAAGTTGTTCCCCTTTGTTTCATAGTATACACAGGTATCATTAATTTTCTTTTGCCTCACAGGTAGGGCTCCACGTGCTGGTCCACGAGTTTTGGCCTGCGCTCAAGGCTGGGACTGTGGGGCAGTTTTTCGTGGAACTGAAGTTTTGCTATGGCACCCCCCGGGATTTCTTGGATGTAGTGGTTACGCCAACCAGCCACCCGAAGGTGCCTTCATTTGCCCTTAAATTGCTGGATCCCCAGTTTATCAGCTGTTGGAAGGGTTTAGACAGATACAAGTTAGCTGACATGGCATCCGTACCTGAGCATGCCGCGCCTCTTATCTCCGTGTTTGAGCCATTAGCGCCCCGTAGCTCAGTACCTGAGCTGTTAGCGCCGTCTAGCTCTGTACCTGAGTCTGATGCGTTGCCTGGTTCCGTATTTGAACCTGTCATGCTACTTATCTCCATACCTAAGTCCAGTGCGCCACCTGACTCTGTATCTGAATCCGCTGCACTACTTAGCTCCGTACCCGAGTTCAATGCATCTCCTGGTTCTGTATTTGAACCTGCCATGCTACTTAGCTCTGTACATGAGCCTTTAGTGCTGCCGAGCTCCATACCTGAGCATGCCATGCCTCTTAGTGCCATACCTGAACATGTTAGTTCTGTACCTGAGCATGCGGCGACTCTTAGCTTGAGCACGTACTTGAGCACGTTAGTTCTGAACCTGAGCACTTAGTGCCCCTTAGCTTTGGACATGAGCATGCCGCACTCCTTAGCTCTGTATTTGAGCACACTGTTCCTCTTAGCTCTGTACTAGAGCATGTTAGCCCCGTACCCAAGCAGTGAGCACTGCCCGGCTCCGTTCCTGAGCATGCCGCGCCCCTTAGCTCCATACGTGAGCACACTGTACTTCTTAGCTTTGTACCTGAGCAGGCTAGCTCTGTACCTGAGCTGTTAGCACCACCCAGCTCCTTATGTGAACCCACTGCACCACTGAGGACTGAGGACATCTGTGCAAGTGCCTGCCCTGAGGAGGTCCATGCCAGTTTCAAGAGCGTCCGTTCCAGAACCTGTTCCGAGGACACCGGTGCCAGTGACCGCACTGAGGCCATCCGTGCGTGTTCCGAGGACATCAGCGCTAATGCCAGCGCCAAGGACATCAGTGCTTGTACCCACACCAAGAACGTCAGTGCCTGTGCCCGCGCAGAGGACATCAGAACCTGTGCGCGCACCGAGGATATCAGCGCCTGTGCCCCAGCCAAGGATGTCCAGCGTGTTCTGAACACATCAGCGCCATTGCCTGTGCTGAGGACATCAGCAGCAGTATTCGCACCTAGGAAGTTGGCCCCATGTTTGAGCCAAGGGGGTTCCAGTGCTTGCGCAGAGGACGTTCGTGCCAGTGACTGTGCTGAGGAAGTCCGCTCCAGATACGATTGGAGGGCATGATGTCCTCTCTAACCCATGCCCTCCTCCTGGTCGCCCAACACCCAACCGTATCACGTACGGTAGCGATCGGAATCCTCCCTGGTGTCACCCCGAAAGAAAGGGTGGGGGGGGGCTCCTCCTTGACAAAAGGGGTGATCCAGACTGCGTCACTTGCGGTTCTACGTCGGGTGACGAAGGAAACGAGGAAGAAGCTATGTCAAGAGACATGATTGTTTACAGTGGTTGGGAGTAGGGTTGCCAATCCGAGACATCCCGATTTATGGGCAATTTCATTTGTCCCATCGGGACAGCTCCAGTCCCGGATTCCAAGCACAGCCTCATTGGCCAATAACGCACCAAAACTGTTACAAACTCCCGGGTGTAGTAGCTACGTCCAAGCAGGCCGTATAACTTCAAAAACTGATTATATAGAGAATCAGCACAGGTTAAAGTTACCCTCCATCAGTTCTGAAAACTAACACAGATATAATTGTGTCTAATAGGCAGTTATTTACATACTGTGTATTATGTGTAGGCATTTTCTGATTTGTGAAAGCTTTCACAGATGTGACTTTGTCTATTAAATTGCTGTAATGATATTATTTATTACTTTTAGGCATAATCTGATGTGTTAAAACTTTCCAAGATATATAATTTTGTTATACAATTTATTATGATGTTATTTATTATTTTTAGGCATAATCTGATTTATGAAAGCGTTCACAAACAAAAATTTAGTCTAAAAAGCATTTATTTATATAATATTTATGACTTTTAGGCATTTTCAGATTTGTGAAAGCTTTCACAATTCATTTTAATTAAATAAATAAAAATAATAAATGAAATTAAATTAATAAATAAAAAAATATATAATATTATTATATATAAAATAAATAAATATATATAATATATGTATAATATTATAATATATATATATAAATTTATTTAAGCTGGACAACAACAGAAACAAGGTTAAAGCAAAACTAGTCATGCATACTCAGATTGGGCCAATTTTTAGTAATTAAAAAACGTAATGCATGTCATTGGACTGTTGGACTACACCAGAGCAGAAGAGTCAGACGATGACTCTTGTTATCTTTTGTAAATTATTTATTCTTCAGAATAAAAAAACAATTATGTTTTCAACTACTAATTTAATACTGAAGTGCAATGGAGGTACATGTCTCAGAGCATGAATAAACTTGTGATTGTCGACAGCGCGTGTAAAAAGATGAGAATAATATCAAGTTTGATTTAATTTCCCCATCACTGCAGATCCAGGCATTAAACACAGAGAAGCAGATTAAAGAAGAGTTTGGGAAGCTTCACCAGTTTCTCCATGATGAAGAAGCAGGCAGGATATCAGCACTGAGGACTGAGAAGGAGCAGAAGACTCAGACAGTGAAGAAGAGGATTGAGAGCCTGAGCAGAGACATTGCACTACTTTCAGACACAATCAAAGAAATAGAAAAGGAGATGAGTCTGGATGATGTCACGTTCTTACAGGTAAGGATGGTTTAGTCAGTGTATAAATGTCACAGCGCTCTCAGTAATCATGTTCACTCAGATCTGCTTTGTTGTTTTACAGAACTACAAGACCACAGTAAAAAGGTGAGCCGTGTGCTTCCTGTCTCTTATTCCATTCCCCGTTCCTAAAGCAGCCCCACAGCACTGAGTCTGGAATGTGGTTACAGATCTCAGCTCACTGTGCAGAATCCAGAGGAACCTTCAGGAGCTCTGATCCATGTGGCTGAACATCTGAGCAACCTCAAGTTCAACGTCTGGGAGAAGATGCAGAACATCGTTCAGTACAGTCAGTCTGATTTTCATTCTCTTCTTTCTGTATGTGTGGTCACACACACTCACACACACAAAACGAGAGACACAAAAATGCTAATTCCTCTGTATTACACATACTGTACATCAATGAAAGTAGTTGAGAAAAGTTTCCTTTGTCATAGGAAATTAAGGAAACCTGCTCCCATTGAAATTCATGACTTACAGTCTAAATTAATACACTTGAACTAATGTACTTCATTAAATTGTAATTGTGTGTTTGGGTTTTCTTCAGCACCCATAACTCTGGACCCCAACACTGCCCATCCTTTCCTCCTCCTGTCTGATGATCTGACCAGTGTAAGACGCAGTTATCAGATACAGGAGCTTCCTGATAATCCAGAGAGATTTGATAAACGTGGTTGCATCCTGGGCTCTGAGAGCTTTGACTCAGGAACACACTGCTGGGATGTGGAGGTCGGAGATAGTACCGTGTGGATCATAGGTGTGATGTCAGAATCAGCAGAGAGGAAAGGTGACATCCTTCTCAGGAGTGGACTCTGGGTTATGTGTTACTGGGATGGTAAATATGGAGCACGTGCTACACCAGAGCGAGACATCTTCCTCTCTGTACCTGAGAAACTCAGGAGGATCAGAGTGAAGCTGGACTGGGAGAGAGGAATGCTGTCCTTCATCAACCCACTCACTAACGTGAACATACACACGATCACACACAGGTTTACTGACAAACTACGGCCACTTTTTTTTCTGCTTTGTAACTTATCTTCTCTACAGATCCTTCCACTTAGGAAGTAGCACCAAGAACCAGACTGATGATGTGAAGAGTCAATGGTTTTGTTTTTCATGATGTAACAGAGCTTTTTTCCTAATTTATTAGGGACTGTGTTGGTGCAGAATATAAGATCCATGGTTCAAGCCTTAGCACTGCCAAATTGCCACTCTGGGGGCCCTTGAGCAAGGCCAATAATCCACAGTCGCTTGGATTGTCCCTTGTAATATGTTATCAGTTGTAAGTCAGTCTGGATAATTTGTGGTCATTTGGATACCACTGGGTGCAGGTGTAAGTGTCAAGTCAAGTCAAATCAAATTTATTTATATAGCGCTTTTTACAATGGAGCATTGTCTCAAAGCAACTTTACAAGTTTTGATTATCTCCTAATAACTACGTCCAATCCCAAATTGAGCAAGCCTAGGGCGACAGTGGCAAGGAAAAACTCCCTATTTCTAGGAAGAAACCTTGGGAGGACCAAGATTCAAAAAGGGACCCAACCTCCTAGGGCGGCGTAGATGATAAATCTAAGAGCGAACTAAAGTCAGTGCTCCCTGGTCCCTGCTCCCTAAGTGCTCCCTGGATAAAGCAAACAAACTGCAGTTTCATCGCTTTTTCTTCATTTAAACACTCCACTACACTACTTAAAGACTACTACACAATGCTGATGCAAAACACTCATAAATAATATGTATTTTTAAATATACCTCAGGACTGTGGTAGCCTAGTGGGTAAGGTACTGGACTATGGACCAGAAGGTCCAGGGGTCAAATCCCACCTCTGCCAAGCTGCCACTGTTGGGTCCTTGAGCAAGACCCTTAACCCACAATTGCTTGGATTGTAAGATTGTACCAATTGTAAGTCGCTCTGGATAAGGGCGTCTGCTAAATGATGTAAATGTAAATATTCATCACAGAAATAGAATTCACCATCTCATGCAAATGGGATAACCACTAGTGTCTGATTAATAAAAACAGTGTAAAGTGTATACAATTCTTTTTTGAATAGAATCCATTATGGTGAACATCATTGTATTGGGTTAGAAAGATTTAAGTTTTATACTTTGTAAGAGTATGTTGAGTATAAGAGTATGTTGGGCAAACTTGATGCTTCCATTGTTGGATATACTCCGGATTTTGGAGTCATCTGGGTATCTCTTTGATCTCTCACAGATGTATCATATAAATACCTATAAAGGCTCAACTGCTTCTCAAAGAGCACATTCAAAATGTGCATGTCCCTGACTAGAAATGCCTAAAAAAAATAGATGAATAAATAGATTCATATAAAAACTAAAGTAATGAGCCTGTTTTGAAAATGTAGTAATTCAGATGTACAGATTTTTCTTTTGAAATGTAGAGAAAACATCAACTGTATTAACTTACAGAAAGTAAAGTACTGATACCTAAAAATATACTTACATTCAGTAATGAAGTTCTTGCACTTTTTTATTTACCACCTCTGGTGTATGATTTGTGTTTCTTAGACCAAACTATTCACATAGAAATTTAGGATTTGGTTTCTTCATATCTTACATATAAAGCCACACCTTAAAGCTTTGCAACAACTACTTGAAGACCAAAGAAGATTTATGGGGGCACTTGAAGACAGAGAGATGAGCATTCAGTAACATCATGAGATGCTCTTTGGAATATTGTGAATCATGCTGGATAACATGGATTATCAGATTTTATACAGACTTGTGGAGTTCATGCAGCTCGAGTGCACACTGTCATTACAGCAATGGGGAGAACATACCAAATACTAATCCATTTGGAAATGTATTAAGAATCTTTTCAACGATTCAATGTTTCACTCAAATTGTTATACTGATTATATAATTTGTAATGAGGAACATTGTATTAAATTACAGAAACATGTCAAATCAGTGCATTTCTCTAGTGCTCTCAGACTTTTGATCCCCAACTGTATATATGAAGGAAAAGGTTAATCCATGTTATATGTAAAACACAAATTTTTCAATCTATTTTTACTCATTTACTTTATTTTGAGAAATCTTGTCATATAAACTCATTTGAATTCACTGGCAGATAATTTGGTTTCTGTATAGAAATAAAGACCTGATTGAAATGTGTTGTCTGTTTTCATTAATATACAGTAGCTAGCTCCAAATGTCTCTGCTTGCTTATGGATCTTTATGCTTTCAGTTTTGGCTTCAGTAAGAGAAATGTGGTGAGATAAAATCACTGACTCAGATACTCAAGAATTTTCCATTTCTTTGCCTTTTTTCACAGTATGTTTTAGGTCATTATCTGTCTGTACTGTGAAGCAGCGCAGGTTTGTATGTTGAAGCAAACCCTCCTACCTCTTTGAGAGTGTTCTTGCCTGGATTAGAAGTTTTGAAGGGGTTTTCTTCGACAAGGAAAATTCTGCAATCAATCACTTTTGTCTTCTGTGGTCTTCCAGGCCTTTTGGTGTTTCTCAGCTCACAGTGTTCGTTCCTTCTTCTTAAGCTTTATCTAGAAGGCCAGATGAGGAGATCTCCCCCCACTGATGCAATAGCAACCCGGGAGATGGACTGGTGTGTTGACCGGGACACGCTTCTGCCTGCACTCAATGAATTCAGGGATTGGCTCCAGACCCCCTACAAATACAATTTTACTTACAAGTACAGTGGTGGTCATCTAAGTGAAGAAGTCACTTAGATGAGTGACGAAACGTTTCTCCAATAAAATCTATGTCCAGATGAACAGATTCAACTTCTTGGATTTTCTTACCTGGATCATTGAGCATGCATCAAGAAGTACAGTGGTGCTTGAAAGTTTGTGAACCCTTTAGAATTTTCTATATTTCTGTATAAATATGACCTAAAACATCATAAGATTTTTCACACAAGCCTAAAAGAAGATAAAGAGAACACAGGAAACAAACTGAGACAAAAATATTATACTTGGTCATTTATTATGAGGAAAATGATCCAATATTACATATTTAGTGAGTGGCAAAAGTAGGTGAAACTCTCGGAGTAGCCCAGTTAATTTGAAGGGTTGAAAATTAGGTTCAGGAGTTTTCAAATCAATGGGATGACAATCAGGTGTGAGTGGGCGCCCTGTTTTATTGAAAGAACAGAGATCTGTCAAAGTCTGCTCTTCACAACACATGTTTGTGGAAGTGTGTCATGGCACGAACAAAGGAGATTTCTGAAGACCTCAGAAAAAGAGTTGTTGATACTCATCAGAACAAAATATGTTACAAAACAAAAAATCTCTGAAGAGTTTGGACTCCTCCAATCCACAGTCAGACAGATTGTGTACAAATGGAGGAAATTCAAGACCAATGTTAAAACTCCCCAGGAGTGGTCGACCAATGAAGATCATTCCAAGAGCAAGGCTTGTAATAGATGAAGAGGTCACAAAGGACCCCAAGGGTAACTTCTAAGCAACTGAAGGCCTCTCTGACATTGGCTAATGTTAATGTTTATGAGTCCACCATCAGAAGAACACTGAACAACAATGGTGTGCATGGCAGAGTTGCAAGGAGAAAGCCATTGCTCTCCAAAAAGAACATTGCTGTTCGTCTGCAGTTTGCTAAAGATCAAGTAGACAAGCCAGAAGGCTATCGGAGAATGTTTTGTGGACGAGGAGGACCCCCCCCCAAAAAGAGAATTTTGGTTTTAAATGAAAAAGCGTATGTTTGGAGAAAGGAAAAACACTGCATTCCCAGCATAAGAAACCTTTATCCATCTGTTGAACATGGTGGTGGTAGTATAAGGGTTGGCCTGTTTTGCTGCATTGGGGACATCATTGATGGGAACAATGAATTTGAATGATATCAGAAGAATTATCGAAGAAAATGTAGACATTGTCCATTTAAACTGAATTCAAGAGGAAGGTGGGTCATGCCAAGCAAGGACGAGACCCTAAAGCCACCACAAGCCCGGTCTACCAAAAGAATGGTTAAAGAAGAATAAAGTTCATGATTTTAAATGGCCGAGTCAAAAACCTGACCTTATAATCCAATGGAAAAAGTTGTGGAAGGACCTGAAGCTGAGCAGCAATGTGAGGAAAACCCCCCCACAACAAACATCACAGGAGCTGAAGCGTTTCTGTTATGAAGGAAGGGGCTAAAAATTTCCACTCCAAGCCGGTGTGCAGGACTCATCAACAGTTACAGGAAATGTTTAGCTGCAGTTATTGCTGCACAGGGGAGTCACACCAGATACTGAATGCAAAGGTTCACATACTTTTGCCACTCACTAATATGTAATATTGGATCATTTTCCTCAATAAATAAATGACCAGGTATAATATATTTGTCTCATTTGTTTAACTGAGTTCACTTTATTTACTTTTGCAGACAAAGGACTTGTGTGAAAATCTGAGGATGTTTTACCTCATATTTATGCAGAAATATAGAAAATTCTAAAGGGTTCACAAACTTTCAAGCACCACTGTATAATTGTAAGTATTTTTACTTTACAAATACTTACAATTATTTCCATTCTATTAGTTTCATATTTGCTGTATTTATAAAATGTGTTACTTTGTATTAGTTTATTTGCACAGAATTACCTGTCACAATAATAATACAACAATATATTGCACAGTCTAGTGAAGAAACGTTTTAAAAACTTTTATATTTGTATATATTGACATTGCTCCTCTCCTGCTCACTTCTATTTTTCCAGCTCATCTACCTCTTTACCTTCTCTTTATCAACTTACCCTCTGTTACAAACAGGAAACTTATATCAATGTCTGAGTGAGAGGCACAGACTCGCACATGCGCAGAGCACACACAGACGTTCACCCACGCCTAATCAGGAGGAAGTCACACTCACGGTTTTATGGAAGATGGTTTTATTATCTCTTGAATTTTACTCCAAAAAGGACAATACTGAATTAACAACATCTGCGTGGATTTCATGAAGAAAAGCAGAACTGCGCTGTTAATCAAGGACAGAATCATGTTATATGGTTTGGTTATACAGCTCCATCCTGCTAAACTCGAGTAAGTTTGATATGAATCTGTTGATTTGGATTTAAGTGGATGTAGAACGCACAGTTGTTATAACATGCCCAGTGTATCCGAGTTTTATGAGTCATTTCTTTTGATAAGGAAGTGAGTTAAATCTGCAATCAGAGTGTGAAAAGAAAGTGAAAGTGTGAGACAGAAGAAAATGGCTTCTGGTTTCTCAGAGGAGGATTTCACCTGTCCTGTGTGCTGTGACATCTTCAACGATCCTGTCCTTCTGCACTGCAGCCACAGTGTCTGTAAAGAGTGTTTGCAGAAGTTCTGGGAGATCAAAAGGTCCAGGGAATGTCCAGTTTGCAGGAGAATATCGCCTGTAGATTGTCCTCCACTAAACCTGGCTTTAAGGAGCCTGTGTGAGACTTTCTTACAGAACAGAAGTCAGAAATCTGTGACCTGTGACCTGCATGGTGAGAAACTCAGACTCTTCTGTCTGGATGATGAACAGTTGGTGTGTGTGGTGTGTCAGACTTCCAGAATACACAAAAGCCACAAGTTCAACCCGATTGATGAAGCTGTATCAGACTGTAAGGTAAATAAAATGTGTGACCTGTGATGTCTGAAAATGTGAGGAGTGAGTGTGTTTTACTTGTTGTCAGTTTTCTGCCTTGTAGGAAAAATTATAGATCATTTTATCAGGTGTATAGAGGGAGTTCCCAAAATCAGATATATACAAGTAGTCAATGTTTGCATAACCTTTAGACTGGATCCTTATAGTGTGTTGCTGATCTCTTTAAATACACTTAGATTAGAATTACTGATGACATCTGGAGTGTAAACTATATATATATATATATATATATACAAACTATGAACCTACACCAATCCAACCGATACTCCATATTTTATTTGATTAAACATGTCATTTATCAGTCGTGGTCATTTTCATTCATTTACACTTAATTATTAAATGACGGTAATTTTTCAGGATGGGACCAAGAACGCTCTCAAGTCCTTACAGGAAAAACTGAAGCTCTTTAAAGACCATGAACTGGCCTGGACTCAGACTGCACAACATATTAAGGTCTGATTTAATACTGTGATTTTTCCGTTATCTCATACACCGATTAACCAAAACATAAAAACACGGTGAGCACTCTGATTCTATTCAGTACCATTCTCAGCAGGTGGCGCTGCACTGTGTGTTGTGTCACATAACTGTAACCAGCCTTAAACATTTCTGTAACAGTAGCTCTTTTGTCCATTGTGACCAGATGGGATAGGATTCATTGCTCTTGTGCACCTTGGGCACCATCACCTTGTCTCCTGTCCGTGGTGCACCCCAGAAGCTTTCTTCTTTTTGAGATCAAAGCATATTCATGTGTTAGAATGGCCCAGTCAAAGACCAGACCAAAATCCCACTGAGAAACCGTGGCAAGACTTGAAAATTACTATTTACAGACGCTCTCCATCCAATCTGATTGAGCTTGAGCCATTTTGCAAAGAAGAATGGGCAAGGATTTCAACCTCTAGATGTGCAAAGCTGGTAGAGACATACCCCAAAGTACTTGCAGCTGTAATTTCAGCGAATGGTTGTTTTGCAAAGTATTGACTCAGGGGGGCTGAATGCAAATGCATACCACACTTTTAAGATATTTATTTATTAAAAGTTTTGAACCCTATGTATCATTTTCTTTTCACTTCACAATTACTTGCTACTTTGTGTTGCTGTATCACATAAAATCCCAATAATATACATTTAAGTTTGTGGGTGTAACGTGAAAAAATGTGGAAAAGTTAAAGGGGTATGAATACTTATTCAAGGCACTGCATGTAAGATGTTTATTTTGACAACAGTATTTTATTTTATCTTAGGTATTTTTATCTTCAAAGTGAAAATACTGTATATTATTTTGTCGGTACGTGTCTCACAGCATGAATAGACTTGTGATTGTCCACGATGCTTGGAAAAAGATATGAATAGTATCACGTTTGATTTAATTTCTCCTTCACTGCAGAGCCAGGCATTAAACACAGAGAAGCAGATTAAAGAAGAGTTTAGGAAGCTTCACCAGTTTCTCCATGATGAAGAAGCAGCCAGAATATCAGCACTGAGGACTGAGGAGGAGCAGAAGAGTCAGACGATGAAGAAGAAGATTGAGAGGCTTAGCAGAGACATTGCACTACTTTCAGGCACAATCAGAGAAATAGAAAAGGAGATGAGTCTGGATGATGTCACATTCTTACAGGTAAGGATGGTTTAGTCTGTGTATAAACGTCACAGCGCTCTGAGTAATCATGTTCACTCAGATCTGCTTTGTTGTTTTACAGAACTACAAGACCACAGTAAAAAGGTGAGCCATGTGCTTCCTGTCTCTTATTCCATTCCCCGTTCCTAAAGCAGCCCCACAGCACTGACTCTGGAATGTGGTTACAGATCTCAGCTCACAGTGCAGAATCCAGAGGAACCTTCAGGAGCTCTGATCCATGTGGCTGGACATCTGAGCAACCTCAATTCAACGTCTGGGAGAAGATGCAGAACATCCTTCAGTACAGTGAGTCTGATTTTCATTCTCTTGTTTATGTATGTGTGATCATCACACACACACACACACACACACACAAAGAGAGTTTAGGGAGTTTTTCTTTGCCACTGTCGCAGGCGTAGATATTAAGAGATAATGTAAAATTGTAAAATTGCTTTGAGACAATGCTCCATTGTAAAAAGGGCTACATAAGTAAATCTGACTTGACTTCACACACACACACACACACACACACACAAACATATAAATATATATATTTCAATATAGTGGTACCTCAGTTCTCAAAAACCTCGTCATACACAAAACAAGAGAGCCAAAATATCTCTGCACCTCTGTATTACACATACTGTACATCACTGAAAGTAGGTGAGGAAAGCACTTTGTAAAAAATAAAGAAAACCTGCTCCAGTTAAATTTCGTGACTTACGGTTTAAATTAATATTTTTTTTACCCTTGAACTAATGTACATCATTTAATAGTTATTGTGTGATTGGGTTTTCTTCAGCACCCATGACTCTGGACCCCAACACTGCCCATCCTTTTCTTCTCCTGTCTGATGATCTGACCAGCATAAGATACAGTGATCAGATACAGGAGCGTCCTGATAATCCAGAGAGATTTGATAAACTTGGTTTCATTTTGGGCTCTGAGCTCTTTGACTCAGGAACACACTGCTGGGACGTGGAGGTTGGCGACAGTACCTTGTGGATGATAGGTGTGATGTTAGAATCAGCAAAGAGAAAAGGTGAGATCCTTCTCAGGAGTGGACTCTGGTTTATGTGTTATTGCGTTGGTAAATATGGAGTATGTACTTCAGCAGAGCAAGACAGCTTCTTCTCTTTACATGAGAAGCTCAGGAGGATCAGGGTGAAGCTGGACTGGGAGAGAGGAACACTGTCCTTCATCAACCCACTCACTAACGTGAACATACACACAATCAAACACAGATTTACTGACAAACTACGGCCACTGTTTGGTCTGGAATGTAAACTATCTCCTCTACAGATCCTCTCATGTAGGAAGTAGCACCAAGATCCAGACTGATAATGAGAAGAGTTAGATTGGACTGAATGGTTTTGTTTTCTTGGTGTATCAGAGCTTTTTCCTAGTTTCTTAGGGACTGTAGTGGTGCAGAATTTAAGGTATTGGACTATATGATCCAGTTTCCAAGTCCTAGCGTTGTAGACATCTTGTATACACACACACACACACACACACACACACACACACACACACACACACACACACACACGTATATTTACTTGGAAAAATATAAATGCAACACTTTTGTTTATGCTCCAGTTTTTGATGAGCTAAACTCAAAGATCTAAGACTTTGTCCATGTACACAAAAGGCCTTTTTTTTGCTCAGTTATTGTTCACAAATTTGTATAAATCTGTGTTAGTGACCACTTCTCCTTTGCCGAGATAATCCGTCCACCTCACAGGTGTGTAACAATCGGTTTGCATAACCAAAGAATTTCTGATGTCAACGTTGTGAATCGAGTGGCCCATGGTATACGACAGCGTGTTCCAGTTCATGCCAATATCCAGCAACTTCGCACAGCCATTGAAGAGGAGTTCACCAACATTCCACAGGCCACAATCACCAAATTGATCGACTCTATGCAAAGGAGATGTGTTGCACTATGTGAGGCAAATGGTGGTCACACCAGATACCTCTGCCAAGCTGCCACTGTTGGGTCCTTGAGCAAGACCCATAACCCACAATTGCTTGGATTGTAAGACTGTACAAATTGTAAGTCGCTCTGGATAAGGGCGTCTGCTAAATGCTGTAAAACTGCACATTTTAGAGTGGCCATTTATTGTGGCCGGCCCAAGGCACACCTGTGCAATAATCATGCTGTCTAATCAGCATCTTAGCATCTTAATATGCCACACCTCTGAGGTGGGTGGATTATCTCAGCAAAGGAGAAGTGCTCACAAACACAGATTTAGACAAATTTGTGAACAATGTTTGAGAGAAAAAGACCTTTTGTGTACATAGACAAAGTCTTAGATCTTTGACTTCAGCTCATGAAAAATGGGTGCAAAAACAAAAGTGTTGCGTTTATATTTTTGTTCATTGTATATACAGTGGGGCAAAAAAGCATTTAGTCAGCTACTGATTGTGCAATTTTCATCATAGGTACACTTCAACTATGAGAGACAAAATGAGAAAAAAAAATCATAGACCTCTCATCTTTCTAAGTAGGAGAACTTTCACAATCAGTGGCTGACTAAATATTTTTTTGCCCCACTGTATTTGGGCAGCTTTAACTCTGGACCCAACACTTCCCCTCCTTTCCTCCTCTGAAAGACGCAGTGATCGGACACAGGAGCTGCCTGATAATCCAGCGAGATTTGATAAAGGTTGTTCGTCTTTGACTCAGGAACACACTACTGGGACGTGGAGGTCAGAGACAGTAACAGGTGGCTCATAGTTGTGATGTCAGAATTATCGGAGAGGAAAGGTGATAACCTTCTCAGGACTCTGGCTAATCGGTTATTGAGATGGTGTGTATGGAGCACATGATTCACCGGAGCCTGCAAGCCTCCTCTCTGTACCTCAGAAACTCAGGTGGATCAGAGTGAAGCTGGGCTGGGAGAGAGGAATGCTGTCCTTCATCAACCCACTCACTAACGTGACCATACAGTGGGACAAAAAAGTATTTAGTCAGCCACTGATTGTGCAAGTTCTCCTACTTAGAAAGATGAGAGAGGTCTGTAATTTTCATCAGTATTTAATAAGTATTTGGGTTTGGATTAGGGTTAGGGTTAGAGGTATTGACCCTAACCCTGGTCAATAACAAAAGTTCAACTCAGTACTTGGTAACCTTTATTGACAATGACAGAGGTCAAATGTTTCCTGTAAGTCTTCACCAGGTTGGCACACACTGATATTCCTCCATGCAGATCTCCTCTAGAGCAGTGATGTTTTGGGGCAACACGGACTTTCAACTCCCTCCACACATTTTTATGGGGTTGAGTTCTGGAGACTGGCTAGGCCACTCCAGGACCTTGAAATGCTTTTTACGGAGCCACTCCTTCGTTGCCCGAGCGGTGTGTTTGGGATCATTGTCATGCTGGAAGACCCAGCCACATTCCATCTTCAATGCTCTCACTGATGGAAGGAGGTTTTGACTTAAACTCCCATGATACATGGCCCCGTTCATGCTTCTCTAAACACGGATCAGTCGTCCTGTCCCCTTTGCAGAAAAACAGCCCCAAAGCCTGAGGTTTCCACCCCCATGCTTCACAGTAGGTATGGCACAACTCAGCATTCTTCTTCCTCCAAATAGGACGAGTTGAGTTTTTACCAAAGAGTTCTATTTTGGTTTCATCTGACCACATGATATTCTCCCAATCCTCTTCTGGATCATCCATATGCTCTCTGGCAAACTTCAGACGGGCCTGGACATGTACTGGCTTAAGCAGGGGCACACGCCTGGCACTGCAGGATCTGAGTCCCTCTCGGCGTAATGTGTTACTAATGGTAGCCTTTGTTACTTTGGTCCCAGCTCTCTGCAGGTCATTCCATCAGGGTCCTCCGTTGTGTAGTTCTGGGATTTTTTGCCTCACTGTTCTCATGATCATTTTGACACCCAACGGGAGAGAATCTTGCGTGGAGGCCCCAGATCGAGGGGAGATATCAGTGGTCTTGTATGTCTTACAATTCCTCCCACAGTTGATTTTATTCACACCAACCTGCTTGCTTATTGTAAATTCCTCTTCAAAGCCGGTGGTTGCAGGTCTACAATTTTCTTCCTGGTGTCCTTCGACAGCTCGCTTTGGTTTGGCCATGGTGGAGTTGGAGTCTGACTGTTTGAGGCTCTGGACAGGTGTCTTTATACAGATAACGAGGTCAAACAGTGTGCCAGCATTAATACAGGTAACGAGTGGAGGACAGAGAAGAGCTTCTTAAAGAAGAAGTTACAGGTCTGTAAGAGCCAGAAATCTTGCTTGTTTGTGAGTGACCAAATACTTATTTTCCACCATGATTTACAATTGAATTCTTTAAAAATCCTACAATGTGATTTCCTGGATTTTTTTTGCTTTGTTTTGTCTCTCATAATTGAAATGTACCAATGATGAAAATTACAGACAGTGGCTGACTAAATACTTTTTTGCCCCACTGTATATTTTATATGTATACTTTATACAATTATACAATTACAATAGATATATACTGTATATGTATGTATAATGTATATGTATACTTTATATGTCTGTATTTACAATAATTACATAAATTACATAAATTTGACATTTTACCGATTCCTGATTTACTGTAGGACAGCTGGTTACAAGGTTCTGCCCCTTTTAGACATCAAACAATCATCATAAGAGAAGCCATGCATCAAGGCAGGGCAAGCGAAAAGTGCACTGTCCAACAAAAGCCAAAATGTTCAGTGCAAAATGCACAAAACCACATTCCATTCACTCCATTCACTGCCAGGGAAGAGTTTTAATGAAATTGAAGGGCAATGCAATCACCTGTGATATATACATTATATAAAGTACATGTACAGTATACAGCATATATACCAAATATATATGTACTGTGTATATATAAAGAAGAATGAAGCTTCAAATTATTAACATGTAAAATTGTAGTCAAAATCAGATTTATTTCTATAGTGCTTTTTACAATGGAGCATTGTCTCAAACCAGCTTCACAATTTAGATTATGTTCTAATATCTAGGGCCAATCCCAAATTGAGCAAGCCTAAGGTGACACTGGCAAGGAAAAACTCCCTAAACATTATAAGGAAGAAACCTTGGGTGGTCCAACATTCAAAAAGGGACCCATCTCCTTGGATGGTTTATTTAAGAATGAATTAAGTTATCTATTTAATAGGTTTATAGTAATAAGAGGACAACAAGTAGAGGAGGGAGGGAATTTCTGCTCTCTGGTGTGGTTTGAGTATGGTTGAGCTGGAGCTGATGATGGAAGAAGAGCTTGAGTGGGGCTGAAGCGGATTAACATCTTAGTGTGTGGGGCTAGACCTGATACCAGAACACAAGTTTGAAGAGAAAATAAAATATGTAGTTACTTACTATTGAGAGCACAGAGTCCGTTAACTCATTTGAACCACTGATACTAAATGTAGCATGAGACTCTGGCAGCATTAGCTATAGCAGCAGAGCTAGAAAAAGGAGAATCAGAAGGTAACATGGCCATGAGGGATCACATCAGCAACCCACCTCCACAGCGATCAACAAATCTGAGTGACCACCCTTGAGAGGCAAGAACAAAGCCCACAATAAAAGGGACCGAAGCCCAGCCCAGCCAGACAGCCCACCAGACACGTCCAGCCAAAGGCCAAGGCATTAAAAGACAGCCAGGCCAGACATGACCCCAGACTTTGGTCCCAGTAACCCAAGCCATGCATCCCGGTCTAAGTTTAGCCAAAATCCTGAGAAAATAAGTATGTGTTTAGCTTAGATGTAAAAATGTGGAGAGTGTCTGAATCTCGAACTAAAGTGGGGAGTTTATTCCATAGCTGGAGCGCCATGTAAGAGGAGATCTGCATGGAGGAATGGGCCAAAATACCAGCTACAGTGTGTGCCAACCTGGTGAAGACTTACAGGAAATGTTTGACTTCTGTCATTGCCAACAAAGGTTATGTTACAAAGTATTGAGCTGGACCAAATTTATTGACCAAATACTTATTTTCCACCATAATTTACAATTAAATTCTTTAAAAATCCTACAATGTGATTTCCTGGATTTTTTTTCCCCATTTGGTCTCTCTTAGTTGAAGTGTAGCTATGATGAAAATTACAGACCTCTCTCATCTTTCTAAGTAGGAGAACTTGCACAATCAGTGACTAGAACTGCCTAAAATACAAAAATAGATAAATAAATAGATTAATATAAACACTAAAGTAATGAGCCTGTTTTGAAAATGTAATGATTAAAAAGTACAGATTTTTCTTTTGAAACGTAATAAGAAAACTTAGAGAAATTATCAAGTAAAGTACAGATACCTAAAAATATAGTTAAGGTCAGTAATGAGGTTCTTGTACTTTTGTTATTTACCACCTCTGGTGTATGATTTGTGTTTCTTAAACCAAACTATTCACATAGAAATTTAGGATTTGGTTTCTTCATATCTTGCATATAAAGCCACACCTTAAAGCTTTGCAACAACTACTTGACCAAAGAAGATTTATGGGGGCACTTGAAGACAGAGAGATGAGCATTCAGTAACATCATGAGATGCTCTTTGGAATATTGTGAATCATGCTAGATAACATGGAATATCAGATTTTATACAGACTTGTGGAGTTCATGCAGCTCGAGTGCACACTGTCATTACAGCAAAAGGGGAACATACCAAATACTAATACATTTTTAAAATGTGTTTATATATTTTTTGACGATTCAATTTTTCATTCAAATTGTTTTACTGATTATATGATTTGTAATGAGAAACATTTTAGTAAATTATATAAACATGTTAAATCAGTGCATTTCTTTGCTGCTCTCAGACTATTAATCCCCCACTGTATGTATGAAGGAAAAGGTTAATCCATGTTATATTTAATATACAAATTTTTCAATCTATTTCCAGTGATTTAATTCATCTTTAGCAATCTTGTCATATCAACTAATTTGAATCCACTGGCAGATAATTTTGTTTTTTTTATAGAAATAAAGACCTGATTGAAATGCATTGGTGTCTGTTTTTATTAATATACACCTGCAAACAGGAAAAAAACTTAAAATGAAAGTGTGTAATTTTATATACAGTGGTGCTTGAAAGTTTGTGAATCCTTTAGAATTTTCTATATTTGTATGTGAACCTCTAGGATTAGCAGTTAATTTGAAGGTGAAATTAGAGTCAGGTGTTTTCAAAAAGCCAAACGCTGCCCGTTGTTTGTGCAGTAAATTTTTCTCTTTAAAAAAAAAAATAGCCAAAAAAAAAAGACACAAGGACAACCCAATAATAATAATAATAATAATAATACTAATAATAATAATAAATATGGGTTTTACAGAGGAAATGTAAAAACTCTTTTTAAAAAACTCTTTTTTATGTTTTAATTTTCTTACATTTGACATTGGCGAAGACACAACCCGGCTTTTCAGGAACTGCTGCACAATGAATGTGATTTTAAAAAAATAATTACTACTGCCTGCCAGAAATACGCTCCTGAACCGCCCACTTTTGCTGCTTCTTCAATCTGCTGGAGAGGAATCTCACCTATTGGTTGTTGACAAATGTTCATGTCTCTACATGCGTGAGCCAAACTTAAGACCTATGCTAATATTAAACACGGTTTTATTTTAAAAACCCGAACAAAAATCAAGCATGAGAAAGTGGACCTAATCTAAAACAGCGGATTGTGACTGGTAGTGGCTACAAATTTTATGGAAGAAGCTTTTACAGTCCAATAGACTTTTTTGGGCCCATGCCTCTTGAGGAGTGAGAGATGTCCTTTGGATCTCTCATGCATGGGTTTTATTGAGGTGGTGTTTCAGGCAAAACCATGGGCTGTCATTTGTGTTCCTTGTACCCTGCCCTGAAGAGAACTAACACAATCACATCCGCCCGTTCTCAATATGCGTACTTCTTCTCTTTCTTTCTCTGTACTTGTGTCTCGGTACTTTGAAACGTCCATCCAGTGGCAGCCCCAAGTACTGTTCCTTTCCAAGTTTTGCAATCTAACCAAGTACGCTCCAAATCCCCGGAATGTTTTCTCGATCCACCCATATTACCGAGGATTTGCATCGAATGCGACTTGGTGTGTGGCGGACTTGAAACACGAAATGTGTTCCCACAAATTGCAATTGCCAGCCTTCGTAATATTATTTATGCCGGATGGAGAGAACTCCCCTACTGGATTTATATTTTTCTTCTAAAGTAATACTTTATTTGTGTCACAAAATGAAGTTATTATAATAATAATAAAAGGTTTAGGCGAGAATGGTAGTTTGTTTAAAAAATTCATCACAATAAAAATAAAATTCCAACTATTGCGGTCAGTTATTATTCAAGACTAAAAGCGTACTAAAGAAATTCTCAAATGATTTGGCGGAGATGTGACGGGAGCCATTAAACGTATTTATTAAATGCATTATTTGTATTTGTTCAGCCTGTCTTCTAAATATGAACTGTCTATATAAATTGAAGTTCATAATTAAATTCCCTTCTAAATCTAAAAATAATCAGACTTGTGGTGCTCTGCTTATGTTTGGGTGAAGGTTTCTTTTTAATGCTTAAATGCGATCGTCCCCGTTGTTTACACGTAGATTAAACTGTTTTAAATTGAAAAGTAAAAGAACTGAGCACTTCTTTCTTCCACCACTGAACAGGCTTCATACACAAACAGGTTTTATCTATGTGTAAAAAGTACAAACGTGTTTGTCTCATAGCCAGTACAAAAACTGCTGTTTCCAAATTGTAAGATAAACCGAACTGCGTTTCTCTCTCTCACTTCCCCTTCTCTCAATCCTTCTCCCGTCCTCTGAGTAGGTACTCGCAAGTCGAAACTTCTTTTCCCTAGTTACAAGAGTTCGCGTACTTGGTATTGAGAAACGGCCTCCCCTGATGGCACTCTCTTTGTTTTTTGGAGAATGGTATGCTTGACTATTGCAAATCATGCCTCCACATGACAATTGGTGTCTCTGGTCTTGTCTAAAAACTCATCCCTTTCCAATTCCAAACCTAAGGCATACCTTTTCAGGTTACAAAGGATAACACCACTACACAAGTTATATGGCAAGGTAGTTTTCAAACAGGACCTTGACAATTCCAGGGCAGTAGTAGGGGTTGTCTTTTTTCAGCTTTGCATTCACATCCTCAAAAGTCTTGCAGAAGTATGCAGAAAATTGAGATCTACCTACAATTGTTGTGGCATGTCGCTGCTGATCTTCATCGTCACCGTTCAATTCTGGTCTCTTTTCTGATATTTTGTCAGGGTCCAGCAGTTCGTCAGTGGCTAATAGGCTTTCAAGCATGGCAGTACATGCTTGTACAGTGTCACTGTGGCTCTTGGGAAGTAAAACTGTGCAAAAAGACCTGAACCAGCAGAGGCTTCTTCCAGCAAGCTGGCATTTTGCCTTCGTGCAAATACAAATGTGGAAACGTCCTTCAGGCCTTTATCAGTAGTCCGTCTGCTTATGGCTTGGGATACAACCTTGATTATATGAGCAGAACAGAGGTGCAACACTGTGAATCTCTTTATTTCCAACCAGGTCTTTGTCCCCTGAAAAATAGCATAGCATCAGTCTAAGTGAATGTATGGACTCCTTATTAAATGCTAGAAGCACATTCTGCATCAGAGCCCAGCTGTAGTCTGTTTCAATTTGCTGGACTTTCAGCCTTGTGAATTTTGAGAGCTTTAAAAAGGAACTGCGACAGCCAGAATGTAATTGGTGGAACTGAGTGTTCATTTGTCAGCATTTCACAAAAGGGGAGTGGTGGTGTATTTTGACCTTGACCTGGCAGAGTAAGGGAATACTACAGCATACGTTTCATCTGGTTAGGAATTTTTGAAACAACACCGCCAGTTGCATCCATATACAGGGTCACTGGTGCGTTTTTCCTTAGATGATACACTAATATCCCAATCCCTGTTCCTGTGTACATATGTGCACCAAATGGTTCCACCTGAAATTGCTGAATATAACCTGGAACATGATAAAATTGTGTATCACATTCCCTCATGATGGTCTGTGTGAGAGAAACTTCCATTAGCACATTGTCATGAATTCTTGGGCTTTTCTGAACTTCAGAAGAAATTACTTTTAGGATGTTCCTGTTTAGACTTTTAGTAATGTTACCTGCAAGGATTTCTGCCACAGGCGTGGCTCTCAGTCTTTCATAATATACCTGACGTACTCCCTTCACAATAGACTTTGCAATTTTCCCCCGTCTTATGTTGGTAGCTGGCCTGAATTTGTTTTCTGATTTCAAATGGGTAATCCGCCCATAATGAGATGCCATTATTGCAATGTCAGTTTTATTTTCTGGTCTGTGTTTCATTTTGAAAATGTATGCAGCTTTGCAAGAGGGAGAGGTGCAAACTGCCTTCATGTGCAAGTATCGTGAATGCCTTTTTCTGCTATGTTGAATTTTCACACGCTGATATCGAATTTTTTTATTTAAACCTGTTGCAGAGGTAATTGCTCCATGGCGTCTGGAGATAGGATGAACCTGGTAATCCCATATTCAGTGATAAATTGTAATTGTAAACTGCTTAGGCACAGAAGATATGGTTCTCCATTTTCTGATCTTTTCCTTAGATGCCTTTTCATCCATTTTTTGTGGTGTTGCTACATGTTGTGACATATTATCTGCTCCACTGACATTTTTCTGACTGGCTTCTGCTGAAACACTATTTGTTGTAGAACTGTGTTCTGTCTCACCTTTTGAATCCATATTCTTTACTTCAACAAAATGTTTCTCCTCACTCTCTGATTTCTCCACTGCTCCACTGTCTTATACCTTATCTATCATTAGCAATCTTTTTTTCTACAGCACTGTTTTCTACTTTCCCCTTTTAAATAAAATCTGTCTTTTTGAATACTACCTTTGAGTAGTATCTTTGAGCGTGGTCCTCTGACTCACGCACTGATGACAGTACTTCTAGTCCTGCAAGATCTCCTGCTTCAGTAAGAGATCTTATAGATTTTATTGTTGCTGGATCTCTCTCCTTACATTCTATTGGCACTCTCTCTCTCTCTGTTGCAGGAACATGTCTCTCCTCACTTTTTATTGGAACTGTTTCTGTTTCAGTGGCATCATCTGGCTCATCCTCCAAATTATTTATTTCACCACTTTCTTTGGACTCAATTTTTGTCTTCACTTCACTTCTCAGTCCCTTACGATTATGATTCCATATAACCCACAACCAGTGTTGTTTTTTCTTTGTATCTTCTCCAAAGATTGCCATAGGGAGTGCTGGACCAATTCTTTGAGCCATATGTTTGTCCCTGCTTCTATGACATCAGTTTTACAAATTCCTCTAACTATAAACTCTACTCCTCCAGCTATGTCCTCAAAGAAGTTTTCTTTGAAAGTTCTCTTTTCCTCTCCTGTATTTTGGCATATCTGTGAAATGTGTAAACAAAATTATTATTCAATATACTTCAATTATACATCTTGAGTGTAAAATCCTGAGTTTGAAGTTTGAAATTTAAGTTCATTTTACTAAGTTTGCTGAACATATTGTTTTAAATGCCATGGTGGTTCAGGGTTAATGCTTTAACTGAGTACAATTGTAATTTTAATAACTAAACATTATACAGCATTATATTAACGATAGATTAACTCTTTGACCAACAAAAATGTAATTTATTTTGGTTAATCACACTTACCAATATGAAATTAGAGATTACATCATTCCACAGTTCTGTTTGTTTCTCTGTCAGCCGTAGTTATGGTCATTAGTGGAGCCAGAAGTTTCTAGAAGAAACTGAGGATTGGTTGGTAATATGAAACCCGTTTGCATGAAGAATTCTGATTGGCTGTTGTTTTAGAGTGGCATCCACCTAGCCACCATCGCCAAAACTTATACCACAAGCAACATATTTAGGCACCCAATCACAAACCACTGCTGAGCTGCGTCACACTAGCATTTTTAGCAGGAATTGCACTCTCTTTACACTTATTTATTTTGGTGGTGTACACTATCAAGATAAAACATAGAAAAATGCATATTTGCAGAGGAAATGGAGAAACCAGAAAAAGAAAATACAGATTTGCAGGCTTCACAAAGTTTACATGATTGTGGTGTTTCAAAAGTACTGAACTAGAAATGTCAAATCGCAGCTGGAATTTACCACAAAGTAGTATTTTACTAAAAGTTGTAGTATGTTAATCAGATGTGTCTCTCCACACTACATCAATATATACATCAATATATCATATGACTGTATTACAGTAGCAATTTATTTATAGAAAAAATTAACTAAAATTCCACTGAAGCATATTTTACTAAACTAAAGGTTGTACTATGTTGATCAGATGTGTCTCTCCACACTACAAGTTCTGCGTTTCTTACATCAGTATATCATATGACATCAGCCCCGGTTCTGGACTGCTTTGCTTGGGGGGGCAGAAAACCTAATGAGGGGGCATGTTGATAGTCATGTTTTTGAAGCCAGAAATATATTCAAGGCTTGATTTGTGCATGAATGATGACAGCCAAGCTATTGATACTGGCTTAAAGTGATGTATGAGGTAAAGAAATAAAAATGCATGTTTTCGAACTTAAACTTAAAACCCAATGATTAAAAAAATACATGTTGATTATGTAAATGGAGAAAAAAGATTATCTAATTGTATTACATTTTAATACGCCCCCTTAATTAAATTGCCATTACTAATAGAACAACTCTATTTCTTGAAAGGCTTTAATACAAATTTAAGTCAAAGCTGACAAATGTACCTACACACAGACTGAGAATATTCAAATGTGGAAATAGGAATGAGTGAGAATATTTATGTTATTGGGAAATTAAAATATAAAGAAAACAAAAGAATACTAATTCTGTAAAAAAAAAAGGGGGGGGGGAATATTCGTCACATTTCTATTTTGAAAAAGAAAAAAAATATGAAAGTACATAAAATAAGGAAAATTTTCCTATCTACTGCACTTTAATGGTAAAAAATCTGGTAAAGTATTGACATTTTTATTGATGTTATGAAACGTACTGGTACAATGCAGTATTTACGCACAGTATAACAAACTATGTAAAGACTATAAGTGCAAATGAACAACAGTAATCATATTTTCATTGAACACAACTATACACCTATATATTGTGGCAGTAACACTCCTGCCTTGCAACGAGAAGGTCATGTAAAAATAATGCCAAGTTAAAAATAACGTAACCAAACAAACTATATACAAAAAATGAAATCTCTATATGCACACTGTGGACACAATTATCTAAAACCTTAGCTGAGCCTGTATTCTAAAATGAACTCAGAACAAAGAATTTACAGAAGCAGTCTTCTGTTTCTTTTAGCAAATAATCTGACAAACTCCTCCATATCAAGCCTATTGGTTATTGACTTTTCATGGTCCAGAATCACTAAATTTCTTTTTCTGTCATGCAGCATTGTGCGACGAAAGGGAGTAAGAACTCTTGACAGTGTAGAGAAAGAGCTTTCACATGATGCTGAGTATACACCTATCACCAGTGCGGTCACATAAAGAGAATGCAGGACAGGAAACGCTTCTTTATAGGCCAGAAGATGGTTGCACACTGTTGAAAGGTTTGCTGATCTTGTCAAGAATTTATTCTGCAACATAGGCTTTGCCACGTTTATTTCATTTCTCAGCATGTTTGTGTCAGTACCTATAAGTTGCTGTAGGGGCTCTAATATGGCCAGATCAAGAAGAGAGCTATCATGAGGAAGGAGACCATTAACAGCTGTCATCAAAGTCAGATTTCATTTACAAAATCTGTTCTCCATTTCAGCAATGGCTCTGTCTAAAATTTCCAGAAGCGACCTCCTCAAAGATTGATTTGGTGTATGACATGAGTCACCAGGTCTGTGCCCTACACTGGAAAGCACCACGCTGTCAGTCAACTGTGTGTTCATAGTCCTTTTCCGCTTTGAAGGTGGACTCTCTGACATAGCCCAGATATTCATGGATCATCAGTAACTTAAGATATTTTTAAAGACTCAGAGATGCACAGATGACCCTCCCCCTTTGCAAGCTTGACTTTGGGGCCGGCTTCAAAAATGGCACTAACTTTTTAAAAGAACTTTCCAATTTCAAAGAAACTCTGTTTTCTCATCTGCAACTTAAGAGCCCGATGCCTCGTGCATAATCCACAGGTGCATCAGAATCTTCATGACAAAAAAAAACATCAAACAGACGTTTAAAATGACATCTTCATTCTTCAACTAAGCAATTGGTCACATCAAATGACTGGTTCCACGGATCTCTAGAAGCTTTTTTGAGAAGGGGGTGTGTCATAAAAACCGCTCGACCCAAAGTCGCTGGAACAATGAATGCAGGTGCTAGAAAAAGTGCAAAAAAAGGATTTAGTCACGTGAATCTGCTTGCATTTCATGAACCCTGTGAGATGTATCTTGGTGAATTTATAACCGTGAATGTAGGGAATTTCTCTACCACCAATTTTTCTTGAACGCAGTGTTCCCGCACTCCACCTTCAACCCACTCATTACAGCTGCTCCATCATAGCACCGACTTAGGATGTGGATCAGACAGTAACCTCCATCAGAGTATGCCTTAGTATTTGAATCAGTTATGTTTCAGCATCCAGCTGATCTAAGTCCAGTAATCCAATAAGATGCTCTTCGAACAGAATTACAGATGAACCTGATCATTAGGGAAAGGTTCTCTCATTACAACTGTCTCTCGTGTTCCATCACTCTTTATACAAAACCTGCTGTGTCTGCAATTGTCATATGTGTGTTTAATCTCAATCAAACCATCTTGCTAGCGTGTCAATGATCTCATTTGCATATCTTTCGATGTATTTTTGCATTCTGAGGAATATGTTTGGCTATATTTTGGCCAATTTGGGTCTTTGGTTAAGTAGGATTCCAAAAAGCTTGATGAAAGACCAGCTTGATTGTCGTCATTTTGACTCGACTCTGAGTTGACTCTTGGGTACCACAAAAGGCAAATTCCATTTACAGCCAAAAACCGAACCACATGCGCTATGCTTCGAACATAGTAGCGGTTTTTCTCTGTCTGGGTTTTTGACCCAATGACATTGATAGTGTCCAAAACCGCTTGACTCTCTCTGTTTCTTTCTGCCCACAAGCCATAAGCTCGTACATTACCTCTGACTGGATGCGTGCTTCTGAAAGCCTTTATCATTGTCAAAGTGCCACTTTCCAGTTGGGTATAACCATGCTTGTGAATCTAAAATAAATCGATACCAGCTCGAATTAAAAGCCCGGCTGTGTGGGGCCAAAAGTTCGCTTTGGAAAGCTGGTTAATACTATACTGCCTGTGATGGCGAGGAATCGTTTTTAACATGAGCCGCGACGGCTTGCGCGGGGTAAAGGAGCAAGTCAAGCTAACGCGGTGTTGTTTTGACATGGTGTGGAGGAGCCAGTGTTGTGCCAGTTCCATCTTTTCTGAACTAGTTCAAGTTCAGTCCATACAGCCAAAGTGACAAGTTCACGTCAAAGTTCACAATTTTTAATTCTGAACTAGTCAAAGTTCAGTTCATTTTACTTTTTTCGTGAGATATTAAAATAAATACTTTTTTTCACACTACAAGCTAGAAATCACTATACGTTCTTTGAAACTGCTCATTGTAGACATTTGCTCATGACACTGCAATTGTGTACGCGGCGTTGCTATGGCTACCCCGCTCTGCTGCAATTCATCACGGGTAACGTCTTGCGGAAGTCAGTATGTTAACTAGTCTCAGCCGGACACTACGTTGCCCGCAATGCATTGCGCACACAATGTCAAAACCATTTCTGTCTGGTGATACATGATTTAAGCGGCACCAGCGAGAATACAGGAGGGAGGAACTTTCTCTCGTTGCGTTTCAAAAGAGAAAACAGATGTCACTCAGTTTAAAATGGAAAACAAATTCCAACGTTCATTTACAGTGATGTCTGCCGTTCATGACACATAATGTGAACTAATTCACGTTCAAGTTCTTTATTAAAAATGTGTTGCGTTCAGTTCAACCTTCACGAAAAAACGAGCGTGTTCAATGAACACGTTCTTTTGAACTCGTTCAGCACAACACTGGGAGGAGCCCTCGGGTGCGACACTCACACGGTCAGTTCATTTTTTTTAGACCAAAAAACGATGCATTATAAGTGTTTCTACAATGTATATTTCTTAAATGAAAAATGCACACGAAAAACCACAGTTAAGCAAATATTACCATGTGGAAGTCAGTTTAAACTCAGAAGAGTGTTTACCAGTATACCTGCCTCTCGCTCACACTAACAGAACATATACTGCCGAACTGAACTGTTTGGGGCAGTCTGCCGATTTTTATATGACTCAAAGAGCCAATCAGGAATAAGCAAGGAAATACATGTATCTTCACACTGTAAAACAAAATGGGGGGGGGGGGGCGCCGGCCCTGTATGACATATCTATTTATTTGTATTAAACAATCATTCATATTCAGACTAGGCATATGTTACTAAACTAAAGGCTGTAGTATGTTGATGAGAAGTGTTTCTGCACATTACAGGTGAATTAAGATCTGCATGCCATATGGATGTGTGACAGCAGGTAATTTTTTGCTTTTAAAATTAACTGCCTTGTTTGAATGTTGTAAACTATTTCTAAAATATTAATATTTTTAAATGTTGTAAATTTTTATGATTAGCTCTTGATTTTCATATCATCTCTTCACTTGGTTTCCAGACTACATAACTGACAACAGCAGGTTATTTGTCGCGATCAACGCTTTTCGCTTGAGCGATCCTGTACTTTCATTAAATGTAAACTCGGCGCATGGAAAAGGACGGAAATTTTGCAAAATATATGATTGTAGTTTGTTCTCGCTGGGGTGTCTTTTTTTTTTTCGCTTAGTTTTGGTTGTGTGTGTGTCTTTTCTTTCCATTATTCGTGTTTTTTTAATTTTTTTCTGGTATTTTGGTGTTTGTGTATTTTGTTTTTTTCAACTTTTTTTTGTGTGGGGGGTAGGTGTTGGGTTGGTTTTGTGAGGTTCAATTAAATGTGTTGTTGGGGCGCAGACTGAGATCTTTGGAGTATTTATCGTTTCTGTTTATGTTTCTTGTATTTCTCTCTTCTTTGTGGGTGTGTTTTTTGTTTGCTTCTTGTTATGTACTTGTTGTCGCTGGTGTTGAGCTGTTTTTTTTTTTTGTTTTTTTTTGGTGTGTGGTTTTGTTTTTTCTTTTTTGCGCTGTGTTTTCTGTTGTGTTTGTTTTTTTCTTTTTTTTTTTTGTTCGGTATCCGTGGTTTTTTGTTGTGTCCATTGTGTGCGTGTCTGGCTTGTCCGCTTTTTGGGTTTTTTTTTGTTTTCTCTTTGGCAAATTTCTTGGGTCTTTTTTTGTTTGTTCCAGTAATACATTTTTCTTGTGGTTTTTTTTTGCTTTGGGTTGTTTTTGTGTTGTCCGGGGTGGTCTCGCATTTTTGAGTCGTACATTGGTTTTGTTTTTGTCTTGTTTTTGTTGTCCTAATTGTATGTCATGTTCCGTTTGTGGGTTGTTGGGTGCTGTTTTCTCTTGTTTGTTCACAAACAATAAACGTAGGGCATTGCAGATTTGGGCTCACATTTTGTTGTGTTTTTTTGGGTGTTTTCTGGTTGGGTTTGTGTTTTTTTTTGGGTGTTTGTTTTTTTGTTTGGTGGGTTGTCTCTTTCTGTTGTTTTGTGTTTTGTGTCATGCTTGGGCAGTTTGTGTCATTAAGTTGGCGGTCGTTTTGCTTTTTTCTGTTTTTTTGGTTTTTTTGTTTTTTTGTGTTGTTTGTTTTGTGGTTTTGTGTCCCTTTTGTTCTACTTGGGGCATTCTTTCTTTATTTTTGTTTTTTGTTTTTTTTTTTTTTGTGTTGGTTTTTCGCTCTGGAGCGTCGGGGCAGCTTGTTTCTCTTGCCATTTGGCGTCTTGTTTTGTTGTGTTGCTTGTTTTGTTTTTGGTGGTTTTGGTGTCTCACCTCCCATCTGTACCCTCCCCTCCCCCAAACACCCCCCAGGTGTGTTTGTCTCCTTTCCCTTCTTTGGACAGAACGAGCATGAAAAATGACGTGAGCTTATTGCAAGGGATGAACTTCTGCAGCTGGAACCGCCATTGTGACATGACTAAGGAGACCTTGTTTGTCCCTCTTAAAATCATTGGGTAAATACATTATAAGTCATAACAATACTGTTAAAATTGTGCCATAAGCATTATTTCTATTCAGGTGCAATATATATACATATGTATGTATATGTTTGTATATATATATATATGATATTATAGATTATTATTATATATCTGTATTAGGTATATATTGCCACATTGAATAAGAAGATGAATGCATAGCACTATATATCTACATACATAATAGATATATATATATATATAATATAATATAATATATATATATATATATTATTATATATATACTATAACACCACCACGTGTGTATATACCTGTATACCCTGTGTAAATACTTGTATATATACCTCAATATTTTAATCGTGTATATGTGCTTATGCACATGTGTATAATATATATGTCTAGATGTGTTTTGTGTACTTGTTGTATCTTTTAATTATATTCTTAGTTTTTTTCCTCTTTTATGGTGTATATGTATATATGAGGTATGTGTAATGTCTCTCGCTCTACACCCTTGTTATTCCTTGCACATCGGAGACTGGAAAACGCAATTTCGTTCACATATGTACACTCCCTGCTGTATAGTCTGAATGACAATAAAGTTCCCTTTGACTTTGACTTGATTATTAGGATTATTAATAGTATTAATAATAAGATAATCGTGGTTTAACGATACGTGTTCAGTGTCCGGCATTTAAAACCGGAAGTTAGTCTGCCTGTATAAGAGAACCCCGAAGACAACCGTGCATAGAGCCTATATCAACCTAACTTTACCGAGCTGTCGGAAGTGGCTACAGTTTATGGAATATAGTTTTACGGAATATTGACTTTTTACCAAAAACATTTTTCCAAAAACGAAAATACTGAATAAACAGCATCTTTGTGGATTTAAGAAGAAACGCAGAACTGTGCTCTTAATCAAGGAACTGTAACCCATGAACCTCATGTTTTACCTTTGGTTACAGCTCCATACTGCTCCACTCGGGTAAGTTTGATATGAATCTGTTGATTTAGATTTAAGTGGATGTAGAAAGCACAGTTATTATAACATAAACAGTTTATTAACTTAGTCTTATAAGTCACTTCTTTTGATAAGGAATTGAGTTAAACCTGCAATCAGAGCGTGGAAAGAAAGGAAAGTGAAAGTGTGAGACAGAAGAAAATGGCTTCTGGTTTCTCAGAGGAGGATTTCGCCTGTCCTGTGTGCTGTGACATCTTCAACGATCCTGTCCTTCTGCACTGCAGCCACAGTGTCTGTAAAGAGTGTTTGCAGAAGTTCTGGGACACGAAAGGATCCAAGGAATGCCCAGTTTGCAGGAGCATATCAACTGTAGATTGTCCTCCACTAAACTTGGCTTTAAGGAGCCTGTGTGAGACTTTCATACAGAACAGAAGTCAGAAATCTGTGAGTTGTGACCTGCATGGTGAGAAACTCACACTCTACTGTCTGCACGATCAACAGCTGGTGTGTGTGGTGTGTCAGACTTCCAAAATACACAGCAACCACAAGTTCATCACGATTGATGAAGCCGTATCAGACTGTAAGGTAAATAAAATGTGTGACCTGTGATGTCTGAAAATGTGAGGATTGAAACTGCTTTCCATAGTGTCTATAAAAAGGCTCTCAGAGGCTACTTTTGGGTAGTATATCTTTTGGTGAGAGGTCATTGACTGTTAGGCATGCCTCTATGACACACAAAAACATTTTTCCAAATTGACAGACTTTGAGAGGGGGCACATCATTGGACTGAGAGAAGCAGGATGGTCGTTCCAGTGAATTGCCACCATCTAGACCTTTCTGATCTAGCTGTTAGGATGTCTTGCGAGCAGTGGTTCAGTGAGGGGGCACACACTCAGTGAACAGGTCACCCCTATTAGTGACACAAGGGACACAACCCAGTGTTATGTGCAGGACCTCCTATAGTCACGTGTTGCCTCTCATGGCAGGGATTCCAACTGGCAAGATAATGCTTGTCCATACAGCAAGGATTCCCAGTAATGTCTCTGCCAGATTCCTACACTTTTTTTCCCTGCCCGGTTGCCAGATTTATCACTAATCGAGCATTTATGGGACCAGCTGGGACGCCGACTTCAGCCAACTATGAGTGTGCAGGCAAATTTGTCATAGATGCATATCTAGCAATCAACGATCTCTCACCAAGAGGTACACTACCCAAAATTAGCTTCTGAGCATTCTTAATGGGCAGTGTTGGAAGAACTTTTACCCCCTCTTGTGGCAAAACTCAGACCACACCTGTAATCGTTTACATATCTGTTTGAGACAGAACTGCATGCCGAGTTTTGCAGAAATCTGACATTTCTATCTGGGTTCTGTCTCAATTGGTGTGTCTTTTATTATTTGTGATCATTTTCATTAATAATTTATACTTTACTTCTGGAATTGTTTGTCAGTTATTGTTGTTCATCATCAGAAACTTTGTGTAATAACTATTATTATTACAGCTTTTAAAAACAGGACTAAACTCACTGGTGTGTAAAACAATGATGCAGACTCTAAATTATGTTATTTTTTCGGGTGGGGATCAAGAACGTTCTCAAGCCCTTACAGGAGAAGCTGAAGCTCTTCAAAGACCATGAACTGGCCTGGACTCAGACTGCACAACATATTAAGGTCTGATTCAATACTCTGATTTTTGCATTACCGCTTATACTGATGAACCAAAACGTAAAAACCATCTGGGATATAACAATGTTTAGGGCAGTTTTACACGTCAAATTAATGTACAACCTCAAATCAGGAAGAGTTGAGGGAGGTGTATGGATAATTTAATAATATTTCAAAATGCAGTGTTTCCTACATTTACTTTGAGTTTTATTTCATTGCCCAAAATATTTCAGTTTTTTCATTTATTAATAAACATCCATTCCTGCATTTCAGGCCTCCAACACATTTAAAAAAAGTTAGGATGGGGGCAATTTAGGGCTAGTAATGAGGTAAAAAAAAAAACCTGTTTGTTTGTTTAGTTTATCTCATAATAAATGGCTATTTAACACCAGACAAAGGATTATATCGAAACTAGTCAATTTAGAGTAATCAGTTAATCTACTGCATGGCATTGTACTGCTGGACTAAACTGGAGTACCCGGAGTAAACCTACGTGAACACGGGGAGGACATGCAAACTCAATGTAGACGGGGTCTGAGGTCGAGGATCGGACTGGGGGCGCTGGAGCTGTGAGATGTCTAGAAGTGGTGTTGACTTCTCTGGATCAGAGGCATCTGGGATGGACCACATTCTAAACGTGTATTGTGATCAGATGAATCAGTATTCCAGATCTTTTTGGGAGAAATGGGCACCATGAACTACGGACCAAAGACAAAAAGGACCACCCAGACTGTTACTGAAAACAAGTCCAAAGTCCAAAATTTATCATTTTGAAATTACCCCATCCCACCATTTTTGCAATGTGTTTCAGGGCAAAAGTTTTCCAGACACAAAAAAAATATCCTGGGTTCATACTGTCTGCAGTGAAATAAAAGTCAAAGTAAATATAAGGAACATGGGTTTTTTGTTTTTTCTTGTATTGTCCATACCCTCCTCGTTTTCTGATTTGGGGTTGTATGTTATTCTATGTGTTGAGTCATCAAGTCAAGTCAAGTCAGATTTATTTATATAGCGCTTTTTACAATGGAGCATTGTCTCAAAGCAACTTTACAAGTTTAGATTATCTCCTAATAACTACGTCCAATCCCAAATTGAGCAAGCCTAGGGCGACAGTGGAAAGGAAAAACTCCCTAGTTCTAGGAAGAAACCTTGGGAGGACCAAGACTCAAAAAGGGAC